>CAUJRU010002198.1:0-89310 GCA_963277665.1 Viscum album | reverse complement strand
TTCTCAAATATTTATTCGTTATATCGACCATAGTAAAAGGTGTTATAAAATTTTTAAACCATCTCTATAATTTAATATCTATTTTTTATTTATCATTCTACTACCCAAAAATATCATATTTCAATAGGTTATCTAAAATTTGTTCAAACTAATAAAAATTTATTGACATGATAGCTTTAGGTGATTATATTTTATAATGAATTTTTATTATTAATATTTTTATATAATATCCCATTATACTTATAAAACATTAATAATGTTATAAATTTAATATTTATTCATTAAATATATGAGTATAACCATATAATTATGGCGGTGATAAAAAATGAAATACATCACCCATGGAGGCGTTAGTTCTCACATAACACGGGTGATGTTTTCATTTATCTAATAGATAGAAGTGAGGTCGGTGATGGTTTTTTTCATCGACATAATTAAATTTTAGTATAATAATTATAATAATTTATTATGTTAGGGTTATTATAGAATATATAATGGAGGATTATGAATAATGAAACATGGAGGAACTTAGTTAAAACAATTAAATATTCCTTGGATACGTCATTTGGATCTCTACTTAACCCTTCATAAAATGGAATTTTACAAAGATCAAGAATCTAGGATTTGAATAAAAGAGTTTAATAGGTATTTAATAATGTTTTTTAAAGATAATATTTTCATTTTTTTTAGATAAGTGATTTTGTGAAACAATTATTTTATAAGTGGGAAGGGTGAAATTTTTATAAATACTCATAATATTAAAATAAAATTAATGTAATTTTCTAGGAAAGTGGTCCCAAATTATAAATATTTATAAGATCAGATATGTAATCTTGAAGGAATGTATTGGAACATTTCATTACTAACATACATAGTATATTGAACACCCTCACCTATGTAATATGGTGAAAGTATGTTAAGATAAAAACAACCCAAACTCAACATATAATTGATAATAATATTTTAGTAGAGAATCCATCTCTCAGTGGGAGTTGAAGGTGATATGGAATAGGTTTCCCACATTGGAGAGAAACCTTGTAAAAAAACCCATACAATATTTAATGATTTATCTAAAATTCATATATGTGAATTCTAGGTAAAAAAAACTAAAAGATACATTTGAATTAATTCAAATAATAGGTCTATAGATTAAAGGGGTGAAGGTTTAAAAGAAGATTTTGAATTAGGTAAAAATTAGAGCACACATGCTTTATCCCCCTCCCATGTTTCTATGCACAAGTCAACTAGGATATAAAATAAGAAACATTAATTCTCAAACATTGGAAAAATTTTGGTACCCATTATATATATAAGAAAATAATCTATATATACCCAACAACTAGAATCTTGAAGGATGTAAATAATTCCCTTTCATCATATCTCTAATACTCAAAGGTTATAACTCATGAGAAACCAGGGATGGGAAGAGATCATAAAAATTCAGAAAAGAATTAAGTTTACATCCAAAATATATTTTGTATCTCAAAGGAAACCTATGGAGACCTTAGGAGTGACTAGTATAAAAATGTACAATCTTCCCACACGTTTTCCCACATATCCCCTTGAATCCATTATGGTTAACCAACTCCAGGATGAGGTATGAACATCATTCGAAGGAGTTACACACCTTAATATCCATCATATTATGCCACTATTCTATAAATCCACAGAAAAATGGAAAATAGGCCAAATATAGGTGTCATATAGGTGAGTACTAACCATTACCATCATATCTTTCCAGCTCTAAGAAAACCTGTATCACCTCACAAAAATAATGGTGGGGGTACCCACACCCCATTGTGGATTTTTTTTTGGCCGAGTGAGTACCTACCAAAAAAGTGTACCTAAATTAAAAAATAGAGGGCCCACACATTGAGTATCAAATTAAAGATAGGGGACAACCAAGCTCTATCAGAAGTGTATAAAGGAACCAAACTTCATCTGCACTGAGAGATTAACGATCATGTGAAAATATGATGGAAATGTACCCCATGTATGAGAGAGAGTATTGAACTCCAGGAAAAATATAATGGTACCTTATCTATGTCATTTTAATGAATCAAGGGGAGTACCTACCCTATGAATAATCCAATCATACTTCTCAAATATTTATAACAACCATATTGAGATAATAAAACTAAACTTATTGTATTACCACACATCCCACCTATATTACCAAAGATAAGTACACTATTTCATTATACATGGAATATCACTCAGGACAGAATACTTGTGTATCCAAATCTAAGTCACGATCATGTAGATATGAAGAACCAATGAGGATAGAAATATACAAGAAATATACCTTTTGGTTATATGATGTGTATCCCTTAAGGAGTCTCATAGTTGTGTACTTCCCATTACATGGTGTCTTTGTGTCCATCTATATGAAATATACAATGAGACACATGATGTGTGGACCCCAACGACACATTCAATGTCGATTACCCACTTCTTGAGTCCTATTGTCCTTGGCTACATGACATGCCTTCATGGACACATGTTTTTTGGTCCTTGTATGTCACCCGGAACATGTAATATTTCTAAATACATGTCACTTATTCTATAAATGTAATTTATCAAATCTACACACCATGAATCTAGGAATATAATAAAAATCTTATTTAACTTTAATTAATGTTCTAACCTAACCACATGGGAGAATAGTTGAGAAAGACATTGGAAGTTATGGCTCTAGTTTTCTGTTGATAGTGAATAAAGGGATGTGGAACAATAATATTAGAGGGTAAGATATTTATCACGGGTAATTAAAACCAAAGTGATGTTTTAGGAAGGTGGGGAATCTCTTACATTGTGGAAATCGTGGTTACTCTAGAGAAAATATCCTAAAAAACATTATTATATGAAATAAGAACCAGGGATAGTCCATGTTAGGTTTTTATGTTATAAAATTCAACTCTAATACTTTTAATGGGACGTGATACCAACTGTATATTAAAAAATTATTATAAATTAATATAGGGAATTAAAATTTATGTAGATTTTATGGATTAGGATTTATGTTTTCTATATAATTGTAAAACTAAGGGTTTCTACATCAAGGTGGTGGAATAAATGTTTAACTTTTAAGATATATTCACGAAGAATGTATATTATATCTCACTTTATTTATTAGAAATAATAAGATATTTATTATAAACAGAAGGTTTAATTTGAATTAAATGATTAGATTTTTTATGAATATGGTATATTATAGATTAAATTATAAAACATGTTTTAAATATGGAAATGATAATATTCTATTATCTTGGTAAAAATATTTTATACAAGATATTTTTTAAAATATTATGGAAAAAGTTACCAAAACAAAAAAGTAGAATATTTAAAATAAAAAAATATTCTTTTCCAAATATTTCTCTAAACACACAAAATAAAATATATGATATGAGTGTTAATACTATATTTGTTATCTATTATTACAAAATAAATAAGAGTTATTTATTAACACTAAAATTTAGTATCTTAAAAATATATTTTTATGGAAATATAATTTTTTAGTGGAAAATGGAAGTATATGTGGGATTTTTGGAATTTAAAATTTGAATAAATAAATTATTATAACAGTATTATTCAATGTGAATGTCACAATAAATTATAAACAATATTAGGTTATTCTAGTAAATAATCATCTTAAAGAAAAATCATATATTTAAATTAGTTAAAAAGTGATCTCAAAGAGATGTTTTAATGGAAAATGTTCCAAATATATTGATGATGAACTCAAAAAAATATCCATATGTATTTAAAAAAACAAAATCATATTGAAATTATAAAATTAGATATTTTGAAGTAAATATGTTTTAATACCATGCTGAAATAGATAAGCATAAGGATTATGAATAATAGTTTTCCCATTATTCAAACAATATATCTTCATATATATTAACCTAATAAACAAGTTTAGTAGGAGGATTTATTATATTGTTATATAGATATTTGGAATGATTTACATTGGAATGTAATAACATTAATAAAATCATAAAATTCATGAAAACATTGGGCCTCTCTATAAATTTTTCATATGGTGTATAATTATACTAATAATTATGAATTTCTTGTTTAGTATTATTGAACAAATTTATGACTTGAAAATGTATTTTGTTATATAAAATAAAATATCCACTTTAACATTATTTCATATCAGCTATATATATATATATATTAAATAATGTAAAATAAAAAATAAACTCTCAAAGTATGAGCTTGATTTATCTGTAATCAATGGTCATCATGAATAATTATAGTGTGTGGTTATATGTAATTATTAGAAGGGTTAGTTTTGAAATATATAAATATACACATATTTCTATCGAAATCCATAAAAATAATTTAGATGGCTCACCATGTATGCCACGTGATGTGTCATATACTATGTCTTTAGTTACCCAGGGTGCATGTTTGATATTGAATCCCCATCAAATTATGTTTAAAAGATACATCGGTTATATAGATTCATACTTTGATATCTTTCTTATACTATCCTAAAGGCCATGATAATTAGGGGATATTTGGGTGTATTTCTGGTACTAGGACTAGTTTATTTGTTTACAAAGGTGTGATTTTCCATCACATATTATTAGTATGAAATCTAGTTTCTCGATTAAGATATACTAAGTAAGTGTTTGAACAAAAATATATAAGTGAAATGTGATATACTGTTGTATTTTGGGTAGGGTCATGTGATGTGATCATCTATCTGGAGGGATGAAAAGTGACTTGTTTTTTCATATGGTTATTCTATACAAAAAGAATGGAAAATATGTGAATTATCAATATAAAATTTTACAATCTATGTTCTCATGGTAAATTAATTTCTTATAAAAAGGTATTATATGATTACAAATAATTTTTTATGATATAAAATATAGGAAGATATATATATATATATACATGTTTTTAATGGTGATCATGTTAGACCAATTTATATATTGAGTATAAATAATGATTTTATAATGTAAAATCATTTATTATAACTATGGATTAGGGTAATAATAATTTTTCTTAACACCAAAAAGGTTCACTATAAAACAATTTTTATTTCTGTGAATGGAGATTAATTTTTGTAACAAAGTGTTTTTATAAAATATTGAGAGATACCATAACATGGTTTTGGAGGACATATAAAATATTACTTTTTGGATTTTTATAAGTTGTTACAGATGACCTAACATGGGGTTAATAATAAGGATATATTTTCCAAAATAAGTATTGGAATATAACTATTTTTTTGGATATGTTCTCAAAAGATGTTATATGTGATGTGACATAAGGTGAGAATATATAATGTCTATAAGTATTTAGTGTAAGTTATAGGTTGATAGATATTTTTACTAAAACACAACCATGAAATAGTGGTATAAACTAGAATGTGGTTTGGGTTGGTGTTAACCATGACATAGTGAAGGAAACTACACCATGGTTTTTTAAATTACTATTAATACATTATATGTTAGACTTTAAAAATTATTTTTATCATACTATAAACTATAATGTTTAGTTTAACCACCTTATGATGACGATTGGATGAGTTTAATACTTTTAAATTATTGTTAAAATGTTAAAAAAATTCAGAGGATTGAATAATTTATTATAAGGATTAGTTATTTTTGAAATGTTACATTGAATATTTATGAAATGTTTTATATCGTTAGAGGTATATACAAACAATTTCAGTTCATATACAAGTTGTGGAATTAAAATATTATAGTAAAGTTATTAAAACTATATAAATCTAACATCATTTAAGATTTAATTTTTCATCAATACTTTAACAACAATTTTACATAGACCGTCCTTTGAAGGGATTAATTTACTATCATTAAAATATTCATATATTCTGTGGATAACCTAGTAGGAAAGTTTACATTGGATTTTTATTTTTTATATTTATCAATTAAAAATAAAAAGTTGGAGTTAGTTTTATTAGATAAAAGACATATTATTAATTTATATTTGTTCAATTAATATATATAGATGGATGTTATAAAAAAACATGTTTTTTTATTGGTTGTATTGGGTTTTTATAAGATTCATCCCACTATAAACCATTATAGAGTGTTTTACATACTCATTGGATTCCAGGAGGATAATATGATGACCAATCTATTGTGGAATTCATGGTCTTTGAGTATTTTGAATAAAACAAATTTATATGATGTTTAAAATTAGAGTTTATTTGGATAAAAAATTGATATATTCAGTCACAAAAAAAATCACTTGGTTATTAAACCATGCCAATGGAGAATAAATGTATCAAAAAAATGAAAATATTAAAACAGTTAAAAAATGAAATAAGGATTCCATGTCAGGGATCTTAGATTCAACAATTGATTAAAGGATACCTCGTCATTGGGACATAAAACCACATTGAGGTGTAAGTGATGATTTTATATGATTTATATCTCACCAAAATTAATAATATATGAAGATATTATGGTATCCTTATAAACCAATTTTAATAATAAATATGAAAATTAATTTATGATATTTAATCATATAAAAAAGATTAAAAAGTCAAGGGAAGATAAATGTAAATACAAAGTTATCTATTTCAATAGACACATTGAATAAAACATCAATCATAGAGAGATACATATCAAGTAATAGTATATTTTGAGATAATTTTATAGGGAAGAATGTTTCTACTGTGTGGGGAATATCATAATGGGGAAGTTATTGTATAGAGATAGAAAGGATAATGAAGATAGAATTCGTCCCTATAGCTTTACAATAAATATGTAATATTTCATTGTATATAAATAAATTCATTATAACAATAGGGGACCATTTAAAATAAATGTAAGTGATCTTTTATGTATAATGAGTCCACTTAAAACTTTTTAAATCAAGTGTTTGACTATAATTTTTTTGGTGATATGAAAATTATTTTTTCACTCTCTTATATACAGTATTCACATCCGGGAAAAAATAAGTAAATTTTTATATCATTTATTTTCTTGAAGAAATTTAATGTGAATGTATAGGTTGATATAGATTCCGATGTTTTAACTAATAATATAAACAACCTCCAATTGGTAATGATGTGATAAAAAACATTCAAATCCAATACCTTAATTTACAACATGTTAGGTTGTTTCCTTTATGAATCTATCAACTTGAGTTAGTGTGCTTGGTACTATTATTAGGGTGTTTTCTATAACTTTTTTGATCACATATACATTGATAAATTATAAGGTGTTTTGAACTTTTATGGATAAAAAATTTGGTTATAGGAGAAGTAGATGAAAAAACTATTTCCAATATCTTTTTAGGGATATATATTCTATTGTAATGCCTGAAATCATATTTAGTGAAATTAAAAGTGGATCTATCATTGATAAATATTTCAAGGATTTGGATTTAGATACTAAAGTGATTAATTCTCTTTGGGATCAATTTCCAACACTAGGTACACAAAGGTTATGTCATGAAAATAATCGAAGGATATGTGGAAAATGTTGTTAAACAACTATGAATATTGTTAAAAGGAAAAGAAAATAATACCCCAAGTGTTTTAAAATAGCATTGGAGGATTTAAATTTCCACAGATGGATGTTATTGTCAAATTCCTCAAATAGATGAGTGCTAAAGTTATATATTTTCATGTACTCTAATAATTTCATGAATATGGGAGGTTTATAAAGTGGATTATAAATTTTATTCCATCATATTTCAATCCCAACATTTTGGTTATTAAAGAAAGAGATATAAATATATTGTCCTTATGTAATATCCAATAACAATAATTGTATCTGAGATTAGGATGAATTCAGATAAACTGATTTTTTATAAAAAAAAAAATTTGGAATTTCATTCCATGACAATGATTACCATTGTAGATGAACTAAATGAAAATTTTGTTGATGATGAGGTATTAACTCATCCAATCACAAGAGAAGAAATGTTAAATCCATAGGTTAAATTATAATATAATGTTTTATATGTGGATATCTTTTACATATTATTATTTTGTGTCAAAGTATGTAATATGTTGAAGAAGAGAATCTGGAATTTCCAAGGTGATAATTTAAAAATGTCGAGGATGGGGAAAATATTACCAATGTGAATACATTCAAGGGAACCTTAAGAAAATTCATCCAATGAATAAAAAATTATAAAATATAAACAATAAAATAATAATGTTTTTGTAACCATGATTAATATATAAAAATTAGAGGTAAATGAAGATAACCAAGATGAGTATTTTTTATTCACATATTCTTGTGATGTTTTGAGTTAGTGAAAACATGTTTTGTAATGACTAGATAATGTTGTACCTTTACCATTGATGTATTGGGTTACACATTGGTATAGAGGATGAGAGGATATGATCATATCACTCTTTTAGAGGGAATTATTTCCTACTCTAGGACTCTATTTTAAATTTAAGATGTGTTCTTGAACTATTTATATCAATAATACTGGTTACCATTAAGACATAGATTGACTGAAACCATTTATTTTAATGAACACTACATGTGGGTATTATAAAATATCTTATTTGATTCAATTATTTGGGAACTGTATAGTTTGACTCTATATTGGTTGTCCCTCTGGGATTTATCACATCCTAGGGTGGAATTGAGGTCTTCTGAAATTAAACCTGAGGTTTTATGAAGTTGGGATCAATCCCATGAATGAGGATTCCTACATATCCCTATGAAAGAAATTATAACCCATACGGTTTGATTCCACTTAATAAGAAATATTTTAGTTTTTATGGTTTTCTGAAACAGACTAATGTGGTTCTTTTTAAGTCCATGTAACCATGACTATGATATGTTATTTTTAATGTCAAGCATCTAGGACCACTTCTAGGAAATTAAAATTCATGCTGTGTGGATTAATTAGTGAAAGGTACCTAGAAATGATTTGTGTGCGAATTATTCTTAAGAGGAATTTTTTCATTCAACATATATATAGGTAACTATATATAATATGGATTGGTAGGGGCATAAACCTGGTAGGAGGATATTTTATTTTAGTCATTACATTTCATGAGGGAATCTAATGCAAGTCACAAAAATAAACGGGATATTGTCCTTCTTATGATCATTATGTGAGGAATGATGTGACATCCATTTATTGTCACATAGGGAATTGTTTTGACATATATGTTGATATTTTTATTATTCTCATCATATAATATGATATTATTCTTAATCTTATATCATAAGAAGGATAGCCCTATTTGGGAGATAGTATTTCCTCAGAGAGGTTGAGATAATATTAGTATTGGCAGTGAAGATCAGGGACACATTTGACATATAACATTGGGATAGGAATAAAAACCTACATATTTAAAGTTTTAAAGATTAAATTTATATGTTATGATTGGTTGATCCAATTTAACATCATGTTCAATGGATTCTTACGTATGAAATGAATGAAAATAAGATATTGGAAAGAATTACACAAGGGTGACCCTTTATAGTTCAACATAGTTTTTGGTAACTAAAAAAGAAAATTTATGATTAGAGATTATACCTAATAGGAGGACCTTTTTTGGTAACTAGTTAAGGATGGGAGACTAGAGAGGTTGGGGAATAAACCTATTAGGATTCCAATATATAATTTTTTACCCATAAAATTTATTAACTAGAAGAGTGAGGAAGACTATAAATGTTTAGGATTAAACCAATTAGGAATCTTATATATGGTTGTTTAACCATATGTCTCTTTGCAACTAGATAAGTAAGGAATATTGGAGAGATTATGGATTTATCTTAGTATGTAGTCCATATATGATTCACTCTAGCATGTGAGGCATGTGAATGTATTTTTATAAAATAATGAGAAGGATATCGACTCAAGGAACTTAATGAAATTATGAGGAGAATATCAAATCTTCGTATTTGAGAAACTTTAGTGGAGTATATACACTTAAGGAATATATGGCTATTTTGGGTTCCTAATCTTAGGGACACGTGAATTGGGTACCTAGGAATGTGGCATTGTTGAATTGGCACCCAGGTTTGAGTATCGGGTGAAGTGTAACACTATTTAAAGGGAAAAATATTAGTGGGAACTCAAACAAGGGGACTAATCAAATTATCAATTTGGTTAGAGGCAAAGTTGATTTAGTTCCTAAGTTGGTGACATGGGTAAAGTGGATCCCAAGTTATGAAACTATGGTGAAGAAGTAAACTTGTATGATACTAGAGTGAAGTGGTACCCTAGAATGAAGGCCTTGGAGAATTGGTTCTCATGTATGTGACACAGGTGAATGGGGTTCACACATATGAAACCTAAGTGAATGACTACTCTAATTGCAGGGGTAAGTGAAGTGTACATGAGTATGATACCAAGGTTAATTAGTGCTCAAATACATCATAACCAAGGGTGGGTAACTCCATATTTTTTTCTAAGCTTAGGTGAATGGGTGCCTAGGTTTGGGTGCTCAGGTGGTCTAGTATCCTAGTGTTTGGTTCTCATATTTAGTTTCTAATTTGGTTCAGTTACTTGGGCACAAGGGCCTAATCATAGATAATTCTCTCCCTTATCCTTATGTTATGATTTTTTGAAGACCTTTTGGAACTGAATGAAGACTTTTAAATGTTGATAGAATCTTTATGCACTCCAGTACCGCATTAGACATCTCTGGATGATATTATAAAAAATTAGAGGAATGGGGGTCCTTTTATTGGAAACTCCTAGTTTGAGGATGTAACCACATACTATACATAGGTGTGGGTTATGGGTTTACATGGATACATTTGGGAGCCCGTGCATAGGTCCATCACATTGTGTGGAGTAGGGTTTCTATAGAAGGGAATATAAAATTGGGTGATCATAGAGCTATGAATATATAGTTGAGTGTCAAAACAGTGTGCATGGGGTTTCCCATGTGGAATAAGGAAACCATATGTAGGAAACTTGCTTGTAGGTCAAAAATACCTCTAATTTTGGAAAAATAATTTGATTATAAAAAGACCATAACTTTTGATTTGTAAGTCCTTTTTTACTCCTCTTTCAGTTAAATCTATGCCTGCAAAACTAAATACACCCCGAGCTATTGGGTTCCCCTATGGAATGTGTTTAACAAGGACCAGAAGTGTCTAAAATACCCTAAAAATGGTTTTGTGGTATATACAACCTACTTATTACCAATATATGAAATACATATCCTACTCCCCAGGGGAGGTTCTCACCACCACATCAACGGACTATGAATTGTTTTGAAGCATATCCACCCCTCAGTGTATGAGTTTTATTATGAAACATGGAGACCCCATTTGAATATTCCTTTTACATAGAGATTATTTTTCTATTTGAAATGTAATTTTATTGAATAAATGAAGAATGTATCATGAATTCCATGTAATGAAAATAGAACACATTTTTCAGTGCTAAATAAATTCCCCCATTATGATTAGATTCATTCAAAATTAAAATAATCATATTTAAAGGTAATATTGATCTATTTCATGCATTTCACGACCATATTGAATGATTTTAGAGACTAATAACTAGTGGGAAAATGTTCTCTAAGATGGGGGTATTCAACTTAAGTATTTTTAACACAAAAAGGAGAACATCGAATCAAGGTGTTTATGTCAGTGGGGGGAATTATCAACTCAATGATTTTGATATCCTATTAATAGGGAAATAGAGGAAATCATAGCCTAAAATGATTCAAAAAAATTCTAGAATGATATGTGGAATAGAATAAAATTGAAATTTGAATATGGATCCAAGATAAAATATTTGAATATCTCTATGTATCCTACAAAATAGATATTGAGCCACACATAGTTGTTGAAAGGGACTACTATATAGACTGAAATCATACAAATGAGAAAATATAATGGTTTTATTCTAATGTAGATTTTTTGGGGAAGAACCAACATAAACTAGTATAATCATACCTTACGAACTCTTATGTTGATCTGGTTCATATGTTAGTGAATCAGGTTGTATAAAATAGTTCACTCTAACAAGATCAAGGTGTTCCATGATAGACCATTGTGTTATGTTGTTTAAGGTCAGGCGATGAAGACCATGCAACCATTCAATTTTTTCTAATAAGAGAATATTTACCTTGATTTTGGTATTTCCAAGATAAAAATCTCAACTCAAGGAATTTATTCATTCATAGATGATGTATTCCTAGATATCAATTGGTATATTAATTTCATGTCATAATCATGATTTGGAAGTGGGTATGTTACAAAAATTTGTAACATTGAGGGTGCTTGAATCCTCTTGAATAATTGGGTTATAGAAAGAGTAAATCATAACATAATAATATATGACTCATTAAGAAATAGATACATTGGTTGGAATAATTAAACTATTGATAATGGAGATAATATCACCACACCATCATAAAATAACACATGAGGTTAAGGGGGAACTTTCCTCTAAGACCAAAACATACTCTGGGGGTTACCTAGAGACTCATGTTATATTATGTTATTCACCATAAATTCCTAGTGGGTTTTGTTTAGATCAATCAATCACCATATCACCAATTTCCAGGAAAGGAGAGACCAAGATGATATAATTATGGTATTTGGGAGTTAAGAGGAGAAAATAGACCCAAGGATTTGGGTTAGTTAGGATTTAGAACTCAAATATATGAAGATTATTCATGGATAAAATGATATTCGAGAAGCATTTGAGCATGCTAAATGTTATTACACCATGTATTGAACACATTCTTAGGGTTAAGGGATATAACATGAAATTTAATAAGAATAAAATCATTTGAATTGTATGTATAGTCAATGTGAATAAGTGTATTTTTTGTGAATGAAAATATACAAATTTCATATCTTAATATCACATTAATGGGGAAAAGAAGACATTATCTATCTTTTTTCTATACTAGTGGGTCCAACAAGAATATATTGGATTTTTATCAGGCTATGTTTTAATTCCTGAAATCTATATTCCTTTTCCAATTTATGTTGTTGTTTTTTATAATCTATTAAAGTGAATGGATTTGTGAATAAAGAATTGAATTTTTAATAGGCCTATATTTATGGGTTTTAAACATGATAAGTTTATTGTGATTTAGTTTTTTTTCTAAACTATGAATTTGGAAATATTAGTGAGAAGAGGATTATTTTTTGGGTTATCTTTTAGGGGATATCAACCTGAAATGTCTTTCTATGTCATTCAATTTTAGTTTCAGGTATTTCATTTTAGACCCTAAGGGGATAAAATTTACGGTCATATATATTTGAATAATAAAGGTTAAACTTTAATTTCATACATATTTTATAAAAATATGAGTAATTCTATATGGAAACAAGGTAATGGAACAATAAATGTGAATTAGAGGGCCCCATTATGATATGGTAAATATTAAGGATATGTGAATGTAGTTTAAGGTTATAGTCATTGGAATGAATTTTTAGGTATTATTAGTGTAGAAGATTTGATCATCAGTATGTATTCCATAAGAACAATAATCAAGATGCACAAAACTTTTCTAGAAAATATGGTACCAGAGTAAATAGTTTAACATAGAAAGACTCAATGTGAAGGAGGAGACTATATACTAGGGGTTGATTTTGATAATTATAAAATTTATGGCTGGGCCAAGAATAAAACACCTGGACATCCATATATTTCTTGATATGATAAGAATAAATTCATATATAGTTCATAGAGAAGAGTATTTATATATATTTGGATCATGAAAAAGAGATCGGGTAATGAAATATATGATCATCTTATTGATAAATAGGATGAAACATGGTGTCAATGTGGTATCAGCACCATGATAAACGAAAATGGATCCAAAATAATAAAAAACATTAGAACCAATGTGATTTGGTATTGGTATTTCCACTAGCTATGAACCAGAAATCAGAATGGAATATGTGGATAAACCTTGGATTCTATACCTAGAAATTACTATATATCTTGAAGTAAAGAATCAATCCACATTTTGAGATGATAAAGGGGAATTTTTATATCATTAATTAGGTAAACCTTGGATTTAACATGAACATATGTATCTATAACTCTTATATTAGTTGACAACTTATTTAAGGGTGAGTTTTACAGTTTTAGTTCACATGGCTTGGAACACTCTTAGAAATTTTAGTTGATGTGAGATATACATTGAATTTTGTAGTTTAATTTATTATGAATAGAAAAATTTTGACATTAATTTTAAGGATAGATGACTAGGAACATGACTAAATAGTTGAGATTCATGTGGAATAGAATTAATTTAAATAATGTGGATCATGAAAAATGATACTTCTCCATTAGAGTGGAAATAAATCACATACATGTTGCAAATGTATCAGGTTTCTCTAACTTCATTTAAACTTTATATATCTTTTATTGGATCAAATATTTGATTAGAAATCATGTATTGATTTTATATACAAAAATCCAGTAGTAGGGAAAATAATTATGATGCTATTTCCTACAACATATTTGGATATCTTTATCATCAAAATATTGGGAAGTCTATTGTCTAATTAATAGTAAATGTATTTTTACACATGGTTAATCCTAATAAAATTGAACTTTTCTTTCATAGTATTGAGACATAGATAAACCTGATTCCTTCATAAAAGTTTTATGTTCTATAAAAGGAAGATATATGGATAAAGAATATATTTGTATATTTATCATTACATTAACCACTCATCTAAATACTTGCAATTCAAATCATTAAATATGGTTCACCTTTCATTTTTATTCCCTAACAACCGATGGTAAGGGAAATAATAGGAATAGTCTCTCAAAATTTTCTATTTTAGTCTCTTGATCCTTGGATGATTAATAAAATTATTCTTCAAGTTAGTGATTAAATACTCTATAAAATTCCTTGATTGAATGGAATACAACATACCTCATCTTTCATTTAGATACAGATGACAAAACCTCCTCCCATGGGTTCCACATACGCCTTAATCAACATTATAAGATGATTTAATTTGAGATCAGAGTAGTGGTGGTTTTATATTAATATATTCAATGGAAGATGTTTAATCTATTAATGACTGGGGGATTAATGGTTCCACCCCTAAATTAAATCACTCTAACTATCTTAGAGACTATACGGTGTTTACTAAGGTATAATTATTTATGTAATGCACTAAATGATGGGGAGAAAAATATGAAAATTATCCCATCCATATAAACTATGGTACTTCATAAGAATAAGTACCACTATAATATAATTCTATTATTCCACCATGGTGAAGATAGTCTTGAATCAACTTCATTGTTATTTTTTAAAAGATTTTCATTTTTCCACAGCAACTGAGTGACCCATTATTAAATATAGATAGAGTAGTCCTGAAAACTATATTTCCTTTAAAAATAGAAATATGGGTGTATGATGATGGTAATTCTATTTGTGTACCCTATTAACTAGATCTATCACTAAAATTTGGAACATTATCTATCAAAAATATATTTTAAGGCATCGATATGGTTGAAGAAACCTTCTCTTAAGGTGGGTGTCATATCATCAGAACCTTATTCTATAATGTGAGGAGTAGAGGATGGAATCACCTAGAGAGAATCATATTATATTATGAGTGTGTGACTATATATATTAAAAATACACTCATTAGAACTAGATGGGAATAATTTAGAATCAATTAATTTCTTTGTTGATGGAATTATAGGTTACCATTTCATAAAAACGCTCTTTCTCAGTGTAATACTTGATCACTCTAATAACATTAAATTAGGTGACCTTTTTATCATCATCCAAAGAGTAACTAATTTAGTAGGATAGTGTTCAAGGTCTTGTTTTGTGGGGTGATTCCCAACATCTTATTTAGTGGGTTAGCACCCAATAAACCCTTTTGTGGGGTGGTTTCTATTGGATCATTTGGTGGGCCAACACCCATGGTCTCATTTGGTGGGATGGTTCCCACGATCTTGTTTGATGGGATGGTACCCATGGTCTTGTCTGATGGGATTCTTCCCATGGTCTTGTTTTTTGGGATGATGTCTATGGTATTGTTTGGTGGGATAGTTCCCATAATCTCAGTTGGTTGGATAGTGAACATATTATTAATGATGGGGGAATAGAGTCTGTGGGTTGGGAATAGATTGGGAATTCTTAGTGATACCTATTTATCTTAATCTTTCTTATGAAGATTTAATTGGATAATATGAGTACAAAACGAAAACATTGTTATAATCAGAGATATAGAGTAAATTGTGGACATTATTTGTAGATTTAGTCATGATCTTATGATTGAATGAGGATGATTCTATAAACGTTCAATCATTAGATCATAATATATTTCAATATTCCCATACATGGCCTTTTCTCATTCCTTTACTACTTATTTTGGAAGAATGTAAAACATATATGTCATAAGAACCATGAAATATTACAATTTAACTTGACAATCATCAAATAATATTTTCCTAGGATTATTAACGAAAAATAATTCCTAGATCATGAAAACCAATATACTATGGTAAGGGAAGTAATTTGGGATATTATTCATTGTTGCTTTGTCTAGCATGTTTATTTTTAAAAACTCTATTTTATTATTCTCCATGATCAAGACAATGTACCATAGAACCTAATCATTATGAAAGGAATGAATTTTATTCTTCCATATTTCATGTTCATACTTCCTCAACCTTTTTATCTTGAGGGTGACAAAATTTCATTCTTTTTTTCTTGAGTTCCTTATTCTTGATGGTGGTGCTTGATTATATCTTTCATTAGTTATTCAAATATAATCCTTTAGATATTTTTTTTAGTTACGAACTCTAGAAACCCACTGGATACATCAAGGGGATGATCATAGTTAAGAACTCATCTTGTAGGTTCTCAACATAGGCCTCTAGAAGTTTTTCCAAGAAATCATTGTTTCCAAATAATATTCTAGACCCTATAATTCTACAATGAAATCCAAGACTCTATAATTACATTACTTCATAAAATTATATAGGCCAAGGATAATTTCTTATTCTTAGAGTAGAGTTTAAATAGTAGAAGAATTGATGGTTCAGATTATCCAGTTTTGAAATAGACCCACATATGCAGTTACTTTTTGTACTGATTCCAAATAAACACAACACTGAGAAGATGGGGGTGAATCAATATTAGAGTTTTTTAAACCAATTAATAAATTTTATCCCTATACCTATTAAATATTTTATGATTTTGATTCTCATTTTAATTTTTCCTTATTAAAGTAGATGAAATTATGAAAAGGATGTCACATGATGTTTTTAGAAGGTTAACTACCCAATAAGAGTATCTAGTCCTTGCTATATATGGTCATGAACTGTACATAAATTCTTTATTATAGAAAGTGAAAAGTTTAGTGGTATGGATCATAATCAATATGGAACCCATGTTTTTTCCCTATACTTTAAGGGGAGGGGATATAAAACAATCTTCATTCCTCAGACTAGTTAATTCCAAGTCTAACTAAAACACCTTAATGGATCATTATACTACCTATATATATAGTCTCTAACATCTTTATAATCATTGACACCCAATAATTTTTTTCAACAAATTTGAATTCTGTTGAATTAACTAGTGAACATTTCTTCTTATTCCTCTACTCTTACTTTCACAAAAATATTCAAGAATCTCTTCTTATTTTCCTGTATGAAATGTATTATACACAGACCTCTACATCTTCAAATATGTAACATGAATAAATATTTTCTTACGGAAGTGAAATAATTATTCTACTTCTACTGATATTCTATTCATTCTTATTATTATATTGACACTTTCACAATATTATGCAAGAAACTCTATTCTTTTTCTGTTATATGAACAATAGTTCATACAACCTTCTTCTTCACAATAGTAAACAAGAGTGAGAAGTTTCTTACACGGGTGCAATACTTCTACTTCCTACAAAACAAATACAAAATTATATATTTCTTATTCATATAAATTAGTTATTTGGATCAAATTAATGGATCTATACTTATTTCCCCTCTTCTTTCGTTCTTTTATTAATTTCTTCAAACAATATGCATATGTTCTTCTTTGTCTGATACTATTCAGATGGTACTTCCCAATCTGATACCTATCCATCCAGAATTTCACAATTTTATACTAGAGTTTCCAATACCTAACCATCTCATACCATTTCATATGATCCCTAATTTTCTTATTTTTTTAGTACATTATTCATCTAATACCTATTAATTTAAAACTGCAATGTCCTATACCTCTTAGTTAATCACCGATTCGTCTGACACTACAACCTAAAAGTTAATGACTCTCAATATTTTTTGTTTGGAACCTACCTTTAGAAAAGATGTATTCAACATGATTCCCAACCACAATAACTACCTCTCAATACAGAAGAAACAAGACATACATTTTTGGATATCTTATCCCTTTTATATAGGCACAATTTCTCAAAAAAAACGATAGGAGAGCCATTAAATTAAAATTAAAATTTTCCATTTCCAAATATGAATTCTGAATCAAATCATGCTTCATTATTAACCCCTTAAAAATCCTTAAAAATTCTAGTCAATAATCTTCGTAGATACTTCCTATTATTTTTCATCAATTACCTATTCAAATAAACATCAAATCTCATATAGAATCATTATTTTTTGATTCATCATTATTGGGTAATTGAAATTAAATACCAGCCTCTTCATAATGTATGACTGTAACCAATATTTGTAAATATCCTCAATATTATTCTAATAAAACTATATAGAAAATTTTCTATTCAGTGCACTGTATCCAATACATATTTTCAAGATATTGCTCCATCGAATGGCCTCTATCAAAAAAATGATTTCCAATGGATTTATTAGCCAGACTCTATCTAATACAACCTTATAGGATATTTCTCCATCTGATGGCCTATATCTAGAATATAGTTTCTAATGGATTGATTATAAATCATCTGACTAATACTATAGAATTATTTGTCTTAATCTATTCATGTTACTTTATTTTATAATTCTTCCCGATAACTTCAATTAGATACATCAATTGAATGGATTCATATAAGATCTCTATCAGTTTCCTTCACATTTTAATCCTTTATCCACTGTTGTTGAAATTTTCATTTTATGCATTTTTTTTATTTCCTCCATCCAAATTTCTATTTCAGATAGACCCCTAAATTGTTTCCATCTATCATCATACATCCTCTTAACTGGTAATATATATCCAATGAATTCATAAAAAATATTATTCCATAATAATCTATATAGGAAAAAACATTCCTTCAATTCCTTCCTTCGAACAAAGTCATCTTGAATCATGAATACTATGCAGTAAGAATAATAATTTGTTATTTCAAGAATAAGAAATCACCACCTGATTAATTTTTTGGATAATTCTTTTTCTGAGGTAACTACAAATATAACTAGATAATGATTCATTCAAAGACTTTTTTTTATCATATTATTCCTTTCAATCCATCTTTCTCTATCTATTTAATTCATCTATCTATATCTAAAACATTCCATTTAAAAATACATTTAGAAGATCACTAAAAAACATCATAATGTTCTTAAAAAGATTCTTTTATAAACCTTAGGGAACATGTTATAGACATTAATATCAACTCATAAATCATTATATGTAGTTAAAAATATTCTAAATAATATTTTCCTCAGAAAAAAGAACACACTTATAATATTATAAGGGTAATAACACCATTAATCTTCATACATAATAATAAGACTTTGTAAATTCCTTTCTTTTTTCCTCCCTTACACAACAATATTAGAATTTAAATTATTTTCTTCAACATACTCAGGACATTATAAACTTTTTTCAATAATAAAAGATACTTCTTCATCATTAACATATATGGATACTTCAGCCAAATATCCATTACAATTATTCTTTAAAACCCTGAAAACATATTGACATAAATGAACTAATTATACTTATTTGATAATCATTGTAAACCAATGAAAAAAGTAAAACACCTAAAAAGTGGTATATTCAATTTACCTCATTGTATTTATTGTAAATAACATCAAAATAAATTTACTAATATGAAAATATTTTATTATTTGTCTCCAACTTTATTTTAAAACTTTAATTTCACTTTATCTCCCCCATATTAATTAGACAAAATGTACTTAATAAAAGGGTATAAATTCATTCTTGTGTAATGCGATACTAATTATTTTAGTTTGAGTCTACATGAGAAATCCGAAATTATTAAATAATAACATTTTATTTAGAAAAATAAATTTGTTCATTTTTAATTTAAATTGATACCAAATGAGATAATGTCATATAATATTGACTTCATGGGATATAAAACTACATTCTAGCATGGGGAAACCAATTATAATATAAAATGTTTATAGAATAAATCAACTTGAAACTCATATATTCACTTTGAAAAAACAAATTAAAATAGGTCAAGTATAAATAGTAGGATTAATAGAATTGGTACATTTTTACTCTCCAAATTTTCTTATGTTGCTGATTAATTCAATTTCTCCACATTTGTGGTATATATTCTATTTTTAGTAGAAAATGATAATATATTAATAAATAAACATATTTTCATTTGAAATACTTTAATCACATTCAATAATAACCACATTTCAAAAAGACAATGACTGTGGAATATTTTTCACCATTATCTACATATCTCAATCTTAAAGATGCATTCCTCATGATCATCATAATGTTTGATATCTTCCATATATATTTTTAAGTATCTTCATGTTAAGAATAATCCAACATAAATCATTTACTTGTGGTTGTATGTATTTTAAAATTTACATCACTTTACCTTGGTTGATATTATTTAGTATATTTCTTTAGAATTTTGAATGTTTGATCAAACCGAGATGAGATCTGTTTCATTTTTTATAATGTTTTGAAAAAAACCACTTCAACTTCATATGGGCTTATCTTATCATTATATTTTTAGTATGTCAATTTTCAAATCATTCAATGATAGTAACTTCTCAGACAATTCAATAAAAATTTGATCCCATGCACTTCCTTAGGTCCCCCTAAGGTTATACTTCAACATCAATTCCATACATAATAACAAAATATGAAATTCATAAAGGTTAAAAGAATAATGTGGCTATTTCATTATGCATAATTGGAACGAAATGGTTGAGATGATTTTCTCAACCAAGTCACTACATTTCCTCTATTATTTATACTTGTATATATTAAATTTAATTTTTATTAGGGTAGTATGGATCTTATCAAATATTCAATTGCATTGTGTGCAAATTTTTCTTTTAAAGAGACTTTATGGAACTTTATCACCTAATTTAACATTAATATTATTTAAGAAAACTTATTTTTCAATATTTATTAATGTGAAATGTATCAGAGTGTGTTTCACCATGTTTCACCTCACACATAAATCTTTTCAACAAAATATTTTCATTTTTTTAAATATCTCATTACTTTCAATATCAAAATGTATAATCTTATATTTTCCCTTCACAATAGATTCTTATTGTGATTTGGTCATCTTTTTACATTATCTAGATCTATTGAAAAAACTTCCAATATATCTTCAGTATCATTTGAATCCTTCATAGAGTCTCAACATGGATTCTTCTGGGTTTCATTCTTCACATCAGTTCATTTAAATATATAACACATCTTCAAATTCTTGGATCAGGTATCCAAGGACATATCATTTCTCTTCATTTATATATTTTTGGGGGAATTTAGTTTACAACATTATTTTCCCTACTTCCCATGGTCACATATTTTTTTATACACAAACATTTATGTTATTATTTTATTATTTTGTTTTTATACATTATGCGATCATAATACACT
The DNA here is from genome assembly GCA_963277665.1 of Viscum album. Lineage (NCBI taxonomy): Eukaryota > Viridiplantae > Streptophyta > Magnoliopsida > Santalales > Viscaceae > Viscum > Viscum album. The sequence goes on along the minus strand of CAUJRU010002198.1, from coordinate 67,559 downwards.
AATCGTGTGTCCAAAATTATTACATATATGATTCATATTTGTAATAATTAATAGTTAATTTTATGTATTTATATTTTTGTTAATATTTTTATATAACCTCTTTATCTATGGATCGATCCCCTTTATCATGGGATTCCATTGGAATTTTTTATTTAGAGAGATAATCTAAAAATCTAATGTAAATTTATTGAACCTATTATAACACAAAAAAATTGACTAAATTTTTTTATCTTATTATTTCCACCCCATGCCCTTCAGAATGTCTAACAATATGGGCGTGATATTGTTCAATTTTCTTCCCAACTTTTAGGGCTCTTCATGTGGAACTGAGTTCAATACTACTTCTCGTATCCAGCATAAGTATAGTTGTAGTCTCATAAACACTCTTATTTATACATTCTTGTGTATATTTTGTTTCTAATCTATCACAATTCATAAAACAATTAGATACATCATTAAAAAAATTTATAAAATTTTTTAGAGACATCATTAAAAAAGTTATGGATTGAACCTATTTCTTTATATATGATCAAGATATATCATTTAATGTTTTGATCATCTTCTTTTCACATATTCAAGGTCTTTTATCACCATAATCCTATATTTTTAAATGTATAGAAATAATCAAATATTCATTATTTTGTGAATAATTATAATTTTCCTTTTCAAGATTGATTAATTTGACTTCCAATTCTAGAAAACTCATATCAAGGGTTCTTTTCTAATCTTCAATCAAATCACCTTCTCATTACAATACTTATTTATTTTTTCATCCAATTCATCATGATTCTTAATTTTATTTTGTAACAATGATTCATGTTCCTTGATATTCTTGTACTTTAATTCCAATTTTAAATTCATGACATCAAAACTATTTGTAAATTTTATTCAAGTACATAGAAATTCACTTGAAGAGCCTTATTGACTCCGTTGTTATATTCATATTTTCTGAGATATATTTTTAGAAAAATTAGGAAAATGTTTTGTAACAACATTATCTCCAATAACCAAGAGATGATGTATTCTTCATTACAGTTATATAAGATATAAGAAATATCATCCCAAGGACCAAATAATTGTGTAGTCTTGAAAAACCACACATATATATATATATATATACATTCTTCCAATTTTGAATTAGAAATAAAATAAAAAATATAGTTAGAGGAATTATTCAACAATGTTGAACTCATTTAAAGATTCCTTATTCATATACTGGTGAAAGGAAAGAATACCAAGGGTGATCTCAAACACTCAGTAAGGGTTATATGCAACATAATATATTATGAGTAAATAAGGAATAATCAATATGTTAAGGTAAATAACTAAAAACACATTCCATTTAATCAATAACATGAGTAGAAAATGCACCCATGGATAACATCAATTCATTAATATCTAGGATAATAATAAATTATTTCTCAATGAAGTAAATAATTAATATTAGATATTTTATTTTATATATTGTGCTATATATTTATTCCTAATTTATATTTCAAAGGCAATTTAATAGATGGGTAGGTATTCATAAGATACCCATTTAATATAATCTTAATGATTTTCCAAACAAGACTTGTCAATGCATTAAGGGGATATAAAATTCTAGGCTCCACCCATCACTACATTTCTAATTCATTCCTAACATATTAAATTATTTATTTAATTTGTTAATAGTAGGCCTTTTGAAAAATATCCATATAGGGTAAATAATATGAAATATCAATATTTCCTCACTTAATAAAATGACTTTTAATGTAAAACACCGTATATTGAAAAGGTATATGGTTTTGTAAATAATAATATTAATTATAAAATAAATATTCATATTTAAGGAAAATTTAATTTTCAATGATCACAATAAAGTGAATGTTTCAATATGAAGTCAACAACTAGAAAATTATTATGAGACACCAGATGACATTAAGTTAATGAAATATATATGTTTTGAAATAAATTCATATCATTTATATACTAACATAAAATAGATGATAAAAACACTCCCAAAATATTTATCTTTATATAATTTTTAATCTTGTAGGAGAATATAAATAGTGTAATATAGTAATGGTGTTGGAAGGGTCCTATAACACCATATATGATAAAGACACCTTTATATTTATTTTTATAAAGAAATGTGAAAATGAACAATTTAGGGAAGAAATTAGAAATATTTATTTCATACCATGTAAAAATTTAAGGATAGATTCAAATATCCTTTATAAATGAATTTTTAAAATAAGTATTATTTTCATAATTTGTTTAGAAAAATATTGATATGGAAGTAAAATATACCTCATTAAGAAGAGAAATAAGATCAAGTATTATATTAAATATTCATCTTAAAATATTAACATGAATTTAATCATTAATTATCATGAATAAATATATATTAATGTTTAATAACTCAATGGTTATATATATACACCACATAAAAGTAAATAGGTTCATAATACCAAATATGTCTTAATGGTGTGAAAATTGATATGAAATCACTCACCACAAGGCCAAATTGTCATGTCTGTTCCTTATCATTATGAATAATAAAATTATGTTAATTATTGAATTTATTAAGAACATTTTTCATGTTCAATATTAATTTTATTTTATCTATTACCATGTTATATTCAATTACCATCCAAATTAAGTTCACACCAGATATTTTGACTATATTCAGATCATATGTCCAAAATGACATTGGAGGTTGATTATAGTCATGGAATTCAATGTTATATTATCTCAAATAAATAATAATGAAATAATTATAATTTTTAAAAATAAATTATACTTTTAAAACAACCCAATAAATTTGGTTATGAAAAATTAACTATGTTGCAATCATGGAGATGGTAGTCTATGTGTATGCATGAATAATGTTTTCTAATTTTCAATGATCATGATGAAATGAATTTAATTATTATTATTTATTTATTGAATGATAATTATATCAGAAATACCATATTATTGATTTAATTAAACTTATATATACAATTCATGTGATGTGGTGGTGAAAAATGAATCACATCTCTCCGTGGATGTGGTATTCCACACTTACAGAGGAACGATGTTATCATTTTCCAATAAATGAAATTAAAATAAAACATATGATATATTAATTTTATAGAATTATAAATTTTAAATTAATAATATAAATATAAATATTATTTATTATAAGAATTTGTGATAGGTATTGATGGAAAAGGGATTACATAATTTCTTAAGGCGATAGTCCACTATAGACATAAAAATGGTTTCATTCATCATTTGTTGGAGGAGGATATGGATGTAGGTTATTAAATTATAAGAATAAAATATTATTATATGATATATACTGATAATATTATATTTTCATCGTTTAATAATATTTACAGATATGGAAAAGGAAATAAAAAAACAGGCGGTTAAGAACAATACCACTTCATCAGACAACCTCTTTAGTATTAAAGAAAAATTCTTCCTAGATTGGATTTATAATCAATAATGAAAAATAGGAAATGTAAAGGTGTTTAAGGATGGTATTTTGGTTGGTATTTTATGAACCAAAATGCTTATAAAGTGCTAATAAAAAAGGATAGGAGGTTCCCTTTTATATGTGAGGGGAGGGACACTTTTGGAATTTGTTAAATTATTAAATTAAAATAAAATAATTTTCATATTAAAAGGGATAAAATCTGATATAATTATTATATTGGATTATTATTGATCTAAATATTTCCATAATATAAAATTTTTACTCGTTTTGGATTGTTTTTACCCTAAAAGTTTAGTTTTAACCTCAAATCAACCCTTTTGATAATTACCACAATATTAAAGTTTTATATATTTAGGGGTAAATAATGTTACAATAAAATAAAAAATACCCATTAATAGACCATTATTTTTGTTTCAAACCATATATAATTCATTTGAATGGGTGTATTATTTTTAAGAATTTTAATTCATTTAATAAAATTTTATTTGTTATAAAATATTATTAATGTCATTTTTTTACATTATTAATTTAATTTCTTTTCAAGTATGTCAAGACAAAGAAAAAATTAGAATATAAAAATTTATCATGTCATTATAATGTTATAGTTATATATAATATTCTTTTAAGAACATAATTATTTCAAATTATATTTGTTTTCGTACTTTTAAAATCAATTATTTTATTATTATATTAATTAAATAAATACTTTGTTGGCATTGCAGATGAAATTAAGGTAATAATTTCATCACTAAATTTAATAAATAAATTAAAATGATAAAAAATTCATTCATATTTCATTTGAATATTTATAATAAAAAATATATTGTATGTAAACCTATCATAAAATATTATAGATAATGAAAGAAGAAAAAAGGCATTTTTTTCTTTATCTCTCACTTAAACATTTTAATGATAAAATTCATATCCCAATGGAAAAAGGTCATATTTTTTATTTTGGATGACTATGGATGATATATTATTGTGAAATTAAATTTATCCAAGTGATGGGTTTATTTTTAATAACTTATCACATTATTTTAACCTTAATTACATAATTTACCATTACTCTAGTGATAATTATTTACTAGGGTTATTATTCATATTAACCAGAAATTAAATAGAAATACTTAAAAAATTAGTAAATCATCATTCCAAATACATAATATATTTTTTAATATTAAATATCAATAATTTTCAATAATTTAAATAAATATTAATATGAAAATAACAATGAGAAACAATTATTTAGAAAAATTCCTTTTTAAGTATATAATTTTTTATACTAAATTAAATGATAAAATTGATTCAAATGAACATAATTATAGTATTAATAATATTTAAGTACTAATTTTACTTTTAATCTATTTTTTTAAAAAATGGTACTTTTTAAATTCTACAATCCAAAAAATATTTTTCAATAAAAAGTAGTATTTTTCATTATTCTCTTGTAAATTATTCTTTTTAGAAAACACATATAAAATTCACCATATTATAATTTTAATTTTTTCAATTCAAAAAAAATTTTATTTCATTAAATAAATTTTCTAAAAATGGGGGAAATAAATTATACTATTTTCCCACAGAATGCAATAAAAATAATTTTTTTATGAAAAACAATTTTTGAGTAATAATGTGACCTTACAAAAAATAAAGTTTTTATTTCTTATGAATTAATCTAATTTTTTTTGATTATGAACATTATATATATTTTATAATATGGTAATTAATATACTCTTCAATTAAACAATTATGTAATGAAAATCAAATTTAAAAAATATTATCTTGTGGTCGTTTAAGATTAGTGTTGTGTGTTGTATATGTTATCAAACATATTATTCCTTTAAAATATCTGATGTGTTTCATTACATACACTCAATAATTTCACCTGTGAAATTTGAAATTGTGTTCCTTTTAACATCTTAAAATTTTTTTATGCAAAATACACATCACAAAAAGTGTTAATAAAATTTACTATTAAAAAGTTGTAAATGTAAATACAAAGGTCATCAAGAATAACACAAAAATACATTTCCAAATAGGTGAACATAAATGAGTAATGAAAATGTAAACACAGTGGAGAAAAATAAACCCAATTAATAATATAGAGTCATAGAGAACTTGTCTAAGAAAATATTATTGATCATAGAACCATAAATCAATGACTAGTCAAAAGATCATCAATTCATAAAAAATAATCAGAATAAGGTAACATTTTTTCATGATTATTTTCTTAGAGTTGAGAAATTAATTTACAACATAGTATAATAACAAAAGGAAATGTAATTAATTTACATGTATAATTTAAACCAGTATTCAGTTTACCCCACAATCTCATCCTTTCTTCAAATTATGATTGTTTAAGATGAATTTTTTTATGCCTGAAACACTAAAATTTTCTTTTTACTGATCATACGATTAATGAAAATTCATTCCATCTATTTCGTGATTTTTTTCAAAACCAAAATGGTTAGAAAAAGTTATCTAATGATAACTTAATATTTAAAACCTCAAGAAAAACCTCCAAAGTTTGACAAAATACATTTCATAAGTAGCTAACCTAAGATTCTTCCTAAATATTTCAATCAAAATTCAAAACTCAAAAATCATAAATATTTAATCAAATATTTTCCCCATAAATCCTAATGTATATTATAATGTAACAAACTAAACATATGCATACATTGATCTCATTTTCTCATATAACATAATAATAACCTTATTCGCTATAAAATTTTAATCAAACATAACTGATTCTATAAAAAATCTATCATAATTCATTGTATCCATTAATTAAAATAATTTCATAAACTCTATCATAATTTACTCTGAAATTAAATCAGAAATAATTTTCCAGGTCACCAGTACTATAAAATTTTAATTAACAATCTCAATCATATTTTTATCCCAACTAAACATTATTACATCAAAATAAAGCATATATTAAGGGTTTTCATTCCCTCAATCTTGTGTTTTCAACAAAATAATACCATTTGGTTAAATACCTATTACAGGTTATTAGTACCATTCAATTTATGATTTAAAATAATTAATGGAAAAATAATGTAGTAAAATAATTATAGATTCATTATTATTATAACCAAAATATAATTTATAAAAATAATTCATGAATACAAACAAATAATCACATTAATCACTCTATTTTAGTTATAGTAACAAAATAAACATGGAATTCCCCCATGGATTTTTTTATGGTAGATTCCTTAAATATTTGGTTTATTGGTTTGAATAATTCCGCATTTATTAACAGTTGAAAAAACCTAGTAAAATGGTTTCTTTCTCCCCCATAAATTCTTTATATAGAAACCCCTTATCTACACACAAAACTCTAATTCCCTTTAAAAATTCTCAAGGATGTTTCATTCAAAAAATTTTACATGATTGAAGTTTCTCCATTATCTTGTCATACATTGAAATTTTTTTCATTTCATAGTGTTCCACCAACCAATTATTTTCATGAATTTCATTTAATATATAGGATATAGAAAATTCCTTAAATATATTAATGTAACTGCACAATATATCATCATATGATGAAAAATTTTGAGAAACAAAGCTCCCTTCAGAGGCTCAACTTTATCCCATCATTGAAATGATCAATCATGCTTTATAGATTATGTATGTAGTCCAAATCATGCATGGATAATATTATTATGTTAGTCTCATATAATTATACAATAACATCCCACTTTTTCTCTAAATTGAGTAATTTCATCTATATTTAAGAAAAATATTCTTGAGGGAAGTATTTTCCAAAAAAACAACTTAGTTGTTTTTTCATTACATGTTTTCTATTTCTTCAACCTCTTTATTGTTTTGGATACAATGACTCCCATTGAACTACATATAATTTCTAATAATATATTTCTAGAAAAACCATTTCACTCCCATAACATCACAAAAAATTTAATATATTTTTGAGATATTTTTTCATCCGGAACTGGGGATGACCTTGTTTATTTAAGGTTTAAAATTTCCAATCAGTTTCTAATGAGTTTATTCATAGAACTGGAATCATCTAATGATGCTATATCCATTTAAATCTGCTTTCCAAATGAATGTTCTCATTAGTTGTGGACTGATGAGGATTAATAATTTTCACTGGTCGAGAGGATTGGAGGTCAGGCTCATAACCCCTTTTTGAGGGGAATTATTACATACTCTGGGACTCTCTTATAAATTTATGTTATGTTCACGAATCCTTATTAATTAACCAAAAATGAAAATGAGTTTTCCTTTAGATTTGTTAATCAATGATTTGTATGCATGAGATTTAGAGAATATTGTGTATGTATTTTTGGTTCTTCTTCGATGGAGAATCATCCATATGTATTGGAGATTCGTAGTCAATGATATCCTTCAATACATTATATAGAAATATCTTGGTCATTATGATGACCACACAAGTTTTAAAGCCACTCAGTGGAGTACTTGATGATTATTATCATTTAGAAGGACATGGATTATTTCATAGGTGGGATCGTACCCGCAGATGGGCTACCTATGTATTCTTATTAAAGAGGAATCAAAGCCTCCGTACTTCGGGAATTGAGATATAGTTTAACCTCATATGGTACAGATGAGAATTAATGGTAGATGGGATGGAACCTTAGAAAGGCTTCGTACATACTCTACTTTTATAGTAGAGATCTAAGTTCACATAGTTCGATTAAGAAGTGTGGGGCTTACGTATGATTAATGTCCCAAAGAGATGTGTCGTGGTTTCTTTTACACTCTAAGCTAATGTGAGTCATTCTCGGTGTGAGAAACAAGAGGTATCAGTAATCCTGATGATTTGTGACATGAAATATTTGGTCACAAGGAATGATATGGGGATTATTCATGTGTGACTGCCCAAGTAGGTGAAGACTAGGATTTACATCCCAAAAGAAGCCTAGGAAAAAGGTCCATAAAGATATTTGTGTTTTATGGAGTTTTGGATACTCTAACTTGGGGCTTACTCCTAAGGAGGATGCCCAAATTAGGTGGACTTGGGGCTTACGCCTAAAAAGGATTCCCATTAACAAGGTCCATAAATGTATTTTTTGTTTATAGAGATTTAGAAACTTAATTTGGGGCTTACTCCTAAGGAGGATGCCCAGATTAAGGGGGACTTTAACTTATGATTGGGGATTACTCCAAAGAAGGATGCCCAAATAAAAGGATCCTGAAACTTACTCCTAAGTTGGATGCCCATGGTTAAGGGGATTTATGATTGGGATTTACTCCTAAGAAGGAGGCCCAAATTAAAGGAACTTGGGACTTACTCCTAAGGAGGATTCCCAAATTAGGGAACTTGGAGCTTACTCCTAATGAGGAAGCCCAGATTAAAGATCTTCTCATATTAAAGGATGAGGTTGATTGGAGGAAATCTTTAACATTAATGACATAATGTTATGTAAATCACAAGTTTTTGAGAGATGTTCCACAAAATTCATTTTAGATAATGAATCCAACAAATGAATATTTCCATAAATGGATTTGAAGAGGGTTTTGAAGGCTAAATCTTGAAGAGGAGAGGTGAATCTGAGGAAAGGAAGTGACTAGGAAGGAGGCGCACAAGTTTTGTTTGGCGCGCAAGTCCTGGTTGTGCATGTATACTTGCGCAACATGAGTCAAAATGGGCGACAAAGAATCCATGAAGTGATACTTGGGAGACTTTAAATTAGAGCCCTTAGTATCATCCCCAGATACTTTCAGAAGGGTGGGTCACAAGTTTCCTTGAGAGGTAAAGGTGGTGCATAAGTTTCTTCACTTACATTAAGGGTTGGACACATAGGCGTGCAAGTATTAATGAGTTATAATACTTAGGCCTTATTCTTCCTCTTTAGAGCTTCCATTATAGGTAAAGAATTACCTTAGAAGTGTTTGGAAGACTTCAGACAGAGACTTGGGCGACCAGAGCTTAAATCTGTGTTTTTGATTTTTGGTCCTTGAAATGGGGGGCCCACAGGGGGTATTTATAGGCAACCTAAGGTTTGGGTAAAATTTCATTTAGGACATGCAAGTGACTCACACGCCTCATGTATAGCGTTCAAGTACTTGTGAGCCCAAGGCTAGTGCGTAGGTATACATCCTCGCCGTAATGCCTTTGCAATTTTTTGATGAATCTTCCCTCTTTTTTGCTCAAGGTATTCCCCTTAGTCAATATTTGGACACTTTCACAGAACAGAGCATCAACAAAAGTCCCCCCTCAGAGTTGGATCCAAAAACGTAAAGATGATTTAACTCTGAGGTAAAGGAGAAAACCATGATCCAGCGACACACATGTACGAGGCGTGCAAGATGCAGCGTGCAGGATTGAGGCACACAAGTTTCAGGATTACCTATCAATATAGGTGTCACTTTTCACAAAGCATCCAACTTTTGAACGATTCTCGCTCTCTTCATGCAGGTTTCCTGGATTTTCGCTCATCCGCGATTCTGTTCGTTGCATCGCACTTCCTCAGTCTATTTCTGACTTTCGTGCTAGTACTAGAGCTATAAAACTTGCATGATCGACTTAGACTTGCGCGTCAAGATTAGACTTGCACACCTTAATGCCTTAGCCATTTTTTTCTATTTCTTAAAAAAATTTATGAAACCCCGACTTAATTAAAAGTTAATTATTCGATCTTTCTGTAGATTCAATGGATCCTAGAAGAATTGGACCGGCTGAAGAATTGTCTACCAAGAGAATTAATGACATGATGAACATCATTGGCCATGATTACTCTGATATATGCGATAACACTCTCCTAGATTTGGCCAAGTACTTGAAGAAATATCATGTCAATTTCCCACAGAGCATTTAATTACCTTTATATGGACATGGTCATCTACGAGGAGTCAACATTCCATACCCAAATAACTATCTCCCACATTCCTAGTTTCAGACTAACACCAACTTTGTTTCAGAAAATGTGTCAGTTTCAGAATCATTTTTCAATGCGGGGACAATGAAGAGGGAATTCATAATGCATCATAGCCCTTGTGCCCCAGAACTATAACCTCATATCATTGAGATGCAACTGCACTGTTATCCCTCTATTTCTGTTATGTTGTGCATTAAGAGTAGCAAAAATGGTGTGAACATTAAAAATTCTCCTCCATGCTATTTCCTTACAGATATGAAAATGGGAAATCATGGGTTGATATGTTTTCTGTTGCCGGTTGGTGGAGAAAAGACTATAATGACATTAGAAACAATATCTAAATAGAGTACTCTCTCCAAATGTCTCATTACTTCTAATGCTCAATTCTCAAATCCTTATATCGATATTTCAAGTATCTTGGACAGAAACAGAGTCACTGTTTGATCAGTAGAAAATTTTCTCAACCCACACTCAAGAACATTTTTTTTCAATTGTTCCAAGAAGAGCCGGTATCGCTATGTCTCTTATTATATCTAGTTGAATGAATGAATTCCATGTGGCTACTGATGAAACTCGGGATGTCTTAAATCAAATGAAAAGTTATGTTGAATGCCTCTTGTAATTCTTGAAAAAGAGAAGAGACTTTAGTCTATGGATGTCCTTCTAACTCTTGTGCATCAATGAAAAACACTTTCATCTTCAATCAATTGTGCCTGCATTCTATTGCTAATTTCTTTAATTAATTTTACCTAATCCAACAAGACTAGTAAGCATAGTTAGATTTTTTCTAGGGTGATACAAACAACCCCACAAACTTTTCATCTTTTGTTTCTCAATATTTCCTAAATAATACAAATATGTACTTTTAGCGAGCCAAGACTCGACTTTTGTTGAGAGATACTTTTACAAGTTCCCAATTTAATGAGTACCCTGCCTTTTTTTTGGCAGTTTAAGGTCACGCATGTCGGACATAAAAAAGGATAATGTTTAAAGGCCAAATAGCTTTGACCGATTAGATTAAAATTGACTCAATTCCATGATAATTTTATTGAAAACATATTACCATAATCAAGTATGGGGGAAAACATGTAAACTATGAGCTAATAAATTTTCAATCTGAGGGATGGTATGAAAAAAGGGATAAAAGGATTTAGAGGAATTATATCATAAGATTGAAGTTACCTCTATTTGACAAACCCGTTAGGGGGTTGAATTATGCAGGGCCACTTAAGGGAATTGGATGCTTAGTCAAACAATAACATCTTTTTGCTGATAGGTCCATTATGTAGACTACTTATGCAAGGCCACCTAGGGGCACATGAAACATCATCAGGAAAAATAACACTCATAAATTTTACTTTTCTATTGCTTAAATCTAGTGAACGTTTATGGAGATTTAAATTTTCCAATGCATATAGTTTGTTTTATGGGGAGGGGAATTTGAATATGGAGTGAATATTCTCAATAAATATTTTCAAAGAATTGGATGAATATCACTCCTACGAAGGTCTGACCCAAACGTAGGGAAGGGAAATATAAACCATAGACTTGAATACATTCAGATCATGAAAAAGGGTATTGGACAAATATGTTAAGGATGGCTTTTTTTGCGGATCCCAATATATTTTCGTTAAGAAAAATAAGGAAAAAAGAGGGTTTTATCCCAAGAATGAAGTTACCATTATTTGAAAAACATATTAGGGGGTTTAATTATGTAAGGCCACTTAAGGGCATTGGATGCATAGTCAAATAATATCATCTTTTTGCTGGCAGGTCTGTTATGTAGACTACTTATGCAAGGACTCCTAAGGGCACGTGCTACATAGTCAGGCAAAAGAGTTCCTGGGTATCAGACATTTTTTTACCAGAAGTCAAGAATAGGGTTATGAAGATCTGGGAGTATTTAAGGTTAGAAGTATGAAACATCAAAATGGGCATAGTCCAATGCATTAAGGAGATACACAGTCTAATGCTAACCATAATCATGTTGTGGCTGGGTCCTAAATTGAGGTGCAGGACTTCACTACATATCCCATAAGGATAGGAATCAATCCATACATAGATCTTGAAATACAGTTTAACGTCATGTGGAATGAGAGTGTAGGAGATCTTATTTTAGGGTCATAGAGATTGTACCATAATAAGGAAAACACATTTTGTGTTTTATAAACCTGATGTGAATGAAGACCAGGGTTTTCATACCACATTCATGTTTTCACAAAGGGACTTTTCATCCAAGGGACTGAAAGTGGAATTTGGATTTAGGCCCAAAGACATGGGGATGGATTTGAGGGATGCTCAAGAATTCCTATGTATCCCATAAGGATGTAAATAAATCCATACATAGTTCATGAAATACCGTCTTTACAGATTTGATCCGTACAAGTGAAGGGTGAAAGGGGACTTTAGTGCAATGATGGTTTAACCCAAGATAAAAGGTTCGGGAATTTGTATGTATGCATAGAGTCCTTGGAATATGACATGGTTGGAGATCAATGTCAATAATTATTCCCGCTTAGGTGAGGGTGTCAAATACTATGGTAGTTTATTGTTATACAGGAAAAAAGTCTGAACAGTTTAGGGTCATGTGCATGGATCAGTTTTGCATAGTTTAGAGTCATGTATCTAAGATGTATTTCTATGAAGTTTAATGTATTGTAGTGAGGAGAATGGGGGACTGTATAGTTTAATGTCATATAGAAAGGGCGATGGTGAACCAATGTGAAGATATTGGTTTGGTCTGCTTCACAGATCAACATCCTATGAGACAGAGGTGAACCGACATGAAGATATTTGTTTTGGACTGCTTCAGGGATCAACATCGTATGATACGGAGGTGAACTGATGTGAAGAGATTGGTTTTGGGCTACTTCACAGATAAAAATCGTATGAGACGGAGGTGAACCTACGTGAAGAGATTGGTTTTGGGCTTGAACCTCAAGAGGTAGCCTACATACCCAGCCTTGAAGGCAAGGATCAAAGTCTGCGTATTTCAATTAAAAATGAATTGGTGATTGAGTTATACTTGAGGAAAACGCAAAGATGATGTTGGGACTTACGCGTGGTTAGCGGCCCAAAGAGGGTGTTATGGTTGAAGTTTACTCTATGCTCACATGAGTCATACTCGGTGTGAGAAACAAGAGGTAGCAACAACCCTAAAGATGCACAGTTTAACATCATGTAGGACATATAAGGGACTGGACACAGTTTAACATCATGTTGGACAATGGAGGGATAATGCAGTTTAATGTCTTGCAGTAAGGACTAAAGAGACCATGTAGTTTAAAGTCTTGTACTAAGGACTAAAGGTACCATGCAGTTTAAAGTCTTGAAGTGATGACTAAAGGGACCATGTAGTTTAAAGTCTTACACTGAGGACTAAAGGGACTATGCTATTTAAAGTCTTGCAGTAAGTACTAAAGGTGTATTTGTGTTACACAAAATACTTCTCCAGAAATCTGCCATTGGTTGGAGTCGTGATGAGTTCTCCATCCATTGAGATTAAAGAATAAGCTTCATTGGAGTAGACATTATGTATTGAGTAAGGTCATTCCCACTTTGGCTCAATATTTGGAGGTTTCATTCCTAGTATCATTGGAGTTCTGAGGACTAATACCAATTCTCTTTGAGTGAATGAATGAAGACGAACTTTTTTGTTGAAATCTCGTGTTATTCGATTATGATAGACTTCCAAGTGGTGCAGGGTGCACAATATTTTTTCATTTAATCGTTCCAATTCATCCAATCACTTTTGAGATTGTTCATCTATAGACGACTGATCAAAAATAGCTACGCTGAGCAAAGGTAGTTGAACCTCAATGGGAAAGACTGCATATGATCTATATACCAATGAATATAGAGTTTACCGCATAGTAGTGCGGGTGGTGGTTCGATAAGCCCATAAAGAATGAAAAAGTTTATCAGGCAATGATTTCTTATCTTTATCCACCATGTTTTGTAGTATGTTTGAAATAGTCTTATTGATGGATTTTATTTAACCATTGGTCACTGCATGATGCCGAGATGAATGGTTGGATTTGATATTGTATTCTTGATACAACTTCCTTACCTCAGATGAATAGAAGTTGGTGCCATTGTCAGTCAATATGTTATGAGGGACACCAAATCTAGTAATGATGTCAGACTTGATGAATCTAAAAATGATTTTGGAACTAACTTCATTGAGAGGTATTGCCTATTCCCATTTGGAATATAAGTCAGTAGTAGTAAGAATATACTTAAAATTCTTGGATGTAGCCAAAGGGTAAGGTCCTACTGCATCCATTCACCATGTGGAAAATGAACATAAGTATTTAGTTGTATGAAGCAACTCTGGGGGGTTGATGAATGGAGTTGGCACATATTTGGAAAGAATGACACTTCTTAGTGAAATAAACACTATCTTGTATCATTTAAGGACAGAAGTATCCAAGTCTTCGAATTTGATCAGGCAGTCTATGTACAGACTGGTGGGCACCACAGACTCCTGCATGTAATTTTTTCATGACAGCCATTGTCTCTTCACCATCAACACATTTGAATAGAATTCCATCAAATCGCCTCTTGTATAGAATTTTATCTAGGTGATTTGGGCTATCTTATAGAGTAAAATGGACCACACATTTCTAGACAAGTTCTTTCCTGGCTCTATCATGTGGGAGTGTTCCATTTTGAAGGTATTCCCTGATAGCTATCATCCATCATGTAGTATGACCATATGGTTCAGAAATGGGACAAATTTCATTGATTTCCTATGTTCTGATTTTAACATAAGGTGAAACTGTATGACGGTGGGGAATACTAATGATTGTTTCATCCCGATTTAGATCTACCAGAGTTGTGTCTACATTAGCCAGTGCATCAGTTTGAGCATTTTGTGATCGCGGGACATAAGAAAATGTCGGTTCCGAAGGATATTCCACCATTAACTCTCTAACGTAATCATATAAAGGGATTAACTCTTATTTTATGATGGCATAATCCCCATTGATTTGTTTGATTAACAAATCTGAATCACCTTTTACCTTCAAGTGATTCAACTGCGCCTGAAGCGCCAATTCCAAGCCTGCGATGAGAGCTTGATATTCTATTTCATTGTTTGTACCGCGTTTCGATAATAAAAATAAATAAGGCAACACTACATTTTTTGGGGAAATAAGGATTATTCCTAATCCTACTTTATTGAGTTTAGGATTTTCCATTCTCTTCCCTATTGGACTTCCAGAAGCACCATCCAAGTAAATTTACCATGTTTGAGGATTATCTAGAGTAGAAAAGACCTATTCATCAGGAAGTTCAGTATTAAATGATGTATCTTCCATGAATGGATGCTTAGCTAGGAAATCAGCTAGGACTTGTCCCTTTATTTCCATTTGAGACACATACTGGATATCAAACTATTGAAAAATAACTACCCACCTTTCCAGACGTCCTGTAAGCATTGGACGACTAAGGATAAATTTGAGCGGGTTATTGCGAGATAACAATTGGACCTCATGATGTTGTAGGTAGTGTCTCAATTTCTTAAATGCAAAGATTAATGCTAGGTAGCACTTTTATAAACTTGAATATCGAGTTTCTTCCTCAAGAATAGTCCGACTGAGATAGTAAAGGTTTATTTCATTCCCATCATCATTCTTTGGGGCAAGGAAGGCACCCAATGATTGCTCTAAAGCTTCCACATAGAGGATAAGTGGTATTTCTTCAATAGGTGGCATTAATACCTGTGGAATCAAGATATATTTCTTGAGAATATCAAATTCCTCTTGGGAATCTTTGATCTATTGGTAGGTGACTCCCTTCTTAATTAATTTGGATAAGGGTAAACATTTTCCTGCCATATTGGCGATGAAATGCGGAATATAGGCCAAGTGTCATTGAATTCCTCTCAATTCCATCAAATTTCGAGGAGGTGACATACCAAGGATTGATTTTTTCTTCTTAGGATCAGCTTCGATACCACTATGGCGTAAAACAAAGCCGAGAAAGTTTGCTGAGGTTACCCTAAAATCACATTTCAAGGGGTTCATCTTCAAATTATGTTGTCGGAGTTTGTTGAATATGATTTCCAGAACATCCAAATGATTAGAAAGTTGTCTGTATTTAACCACCAAATCGTCCACATAACATTCAAAAAATTTCCCTAAAAAGGGTTTGAAGATATGGTGCATGGAACGTTGATACGTTGCACCTGCATTCTTTAGGACAAAGGGCATTACCCGATAGCAAAACACACCATGAAGGGCTTTGAAGGCTGTAGATTCTTCATCTTCTTGAGCCATTCAGATTTGATTATACCTAGAATATCCTTCCATGAAGTAAAGTGCTTCATAGCCAGTTGTTGCATCAATTAAGAGTTCTGTGATCGGAACTAAAAATTTATCCTTGGGATAATGCCGATTAAGATCTCTGAAATCAATGCAAACTCTAACTTTTCAATTCTTATTTTTCACAGGGACAATATTGGGCAGCCATTTGGGATATTGAACTTCTTTTATGAAGTTAGATTTGATAATATTATCCACTTCAGCTTCAATCTTGGAGGCATATGTTGGGTGTGTTCTTCTTGTATCTTACTCTAATCCTCGATGTTCTTCCTGAATACCCAAATTATGAGTGGAAACATCAGGATCAAGACCTCACATTTATGTATAATTCCATAAAAATACATTTATATTTTTCTTTCAAAATTATGTATACATTTATTTCTATTCAATGGTTTTGTCCACACTAATTAAAGTGGGGCGTGGATATTATTTTGTACCCAGATTTATTTATCTGAGTTCATCCACAATTGTAGAGATACCTTCTTCAAATTCTAGAGGACCATCCCTGAGATCTTCCTCTTCTTCTTCAATATGTGTTACTTCCTCTATTTCTAATTGCATAGTAGATGATGTAACATAATTTCCATGATCAAAAGAGAAGATTAAATTTGAACATTTTGACGAAAAAGCTGCCATTTCTGTCCCAATTGATGTTGAAGGGTCTTCCTTGGGTAATAAAGAGGAGACGATGGATTCAAAATAAAAATCATTGTTCATCTCTGACATTGATATAACTTCTTCTGGCCTCGTTGATGAAGTATAGAATTTCTGGATTTCAACGGATGAAATGAAGAAATCTCCATTGGAGCTTTCATTATTTCCTGGTGAATCAACAATTTCTACCATGCTGTCGGGTTTGGATGTCATAATTGACTTTATGGATGTTTACATAAGAGTATTTGGATTTGGAAATTTTCTGTCAATTTGACTGATAGGGGACACATAATCTGTACTCACATGTATGAATGGGTTTAATGGAATGTTTTCCAAAGAATATTAAGCATTAACTTTGGTGACCTTCTTCGCTATGGATTTTTCCTTTCCCTCCATGTGAGATAATTCTGCCCCAATGTATTTAGATTCACATGTTTTGAATGTGGATTTGTCAACATACAATGTCCCAATTTAACCATTGAAACAATATTTGAGACATTGATGGTATGACGAAGGTATGACCGCATGTTTATGTAGACAAGTTCTTCCAAGAAAAATATTGAAAGCTATGTCCTGATGAACAACCATGAAATCGGAATTGGATACAAGGTCTCCAAACTGATTTCTGAGAGTAATCTCACCCAGAGGCTGTTTTTTGTTTTTATCATATCCTTGAATCATCAAAGTAGAAGGAAATAAATCATATTTGATGATGCCCAATCAACGATGTGTATGAATAGTGATGAGGTTGACTCTTGAACCATTATCAATGAAAGCTCATCAGATATATACATCATTAACCTTGACAGATAAATACAAAGGACTAATATGACCATGAAAAACATCATCTTCATCTTTATCTGTAAAAGATATCACTTCATGTCATTTTGTAGCATCATTCTCTATATGGTAGACTTCAGCCACAACAATTTCAGTATCGAATTCTTGAGGACTTGACAAAGCCTCAATGAGTGCCTCCTGAAGATCCTTTGATAGATTCAAGGCATCCAGAATTGATAACATGGCCGGTACTTGGGAAAAATGTTTCAAGAAATCATTATTTTGATCTAAATGTTTGTGTTTCCCAACATGAACATGTGGTTTCATAGGTGCCTTAGAAGTTGATGTTTTGGCAGTAGATGCATCTTGTATCGGGGTAGGAGTTGGAAACACTCCTAGATTTGGTAAATTATACCGACTAGGTCTATCTATTTGCTGAGACGAAGAAGGTGTAACCTCTAACCAGTCTTCCAAAATAATTGTTTTAGGACCAAATCTTCTATGTGTAGAAGAACTTTCTTGTTCCTGTTGAGCCCGCTGATGAGCTTTTCCATGAGTTTCTACTGCATATATAGTTCTAGTAGGGGTCATATTGGAATAGTCACTTCTAAAATATCCACCTCTTCCCCTATATCCTAGACCTATGGAACTCCCTCTAATTCCTCTATTTGATACAGGGAACTCAGGCTCATCAAGATCAAAACTATGATTGGCATATGGATATGTTAAATGAATCATGTTAACAGAACCAAAAATCAACGCTTCACTTGATGAAGACTCTACCTAATGAACCATTCTAGGCTATACAGTTTGCTGGGTTGATGCCCGTGCTTTTTTAGTAGATGGCATAAAATCTACCAGATACAAAGACAACTTAGGCTTTGAAACTAACTCGTCTTCTTCTGACTGCTCTTCTTTCTTCAAATTGTGCTGCTTCTATGATGATTTTCCTTCTGATGAAGGAGGTTTTTTTGTGGTATTCATAGCAGAAGACAAAATTGGTTGATTATATTGAGTTCGTAAAATTTCATTAGTTCGGTTGATCATTTTCTTGACCATCGAATCATAATATTTCTGTGCATTTTTACTTTTGACTTTGTGCCACTCACCCCCTTCCGCTGGATCTGTAGCAGTAAAACATGCTACCTAGGCTGAAGAACATTTCAGTTTTACCTATCCAGAGTCCACCATCTTTTGTAGGATGTCTTTGAAGACAAAAAACTCATGGATGGTATGCCCCAACATCTGGTTAAATGGGAAATAGTTGGGGAGGTCTTCATCTCCTTGTTCGTCCTTTTGGGCCTTGTCAACTGAACCAGGTTGTTATCTAGAGCCGAGATGAAGTAACCCAGAACTTGTTCATTCTAGAAAGAATAAACATTCTTTTTCAAATCTTCGAACTATTTACGCCTTTGATCTTTTTGATCATCTTGATGAGGTATCCATTTTTTTTGACGTTCAAGAGGTGGATCCCTTCGATATGATGAAGGTCTTGAAGTGGAAATAGGTGCAGGTGATTGTTTAAGTGTAACTGTAGCAGTCTCTGCATTCCCTATTATCCTTCCTGGAACCGATGTAATTACATGAGTTTTAACCTTAGTATTCATAAGAGAGTCTTTGATCTACTGAGCGATTGAAATAAGGTCTCAAAACCCTCCTGTGTATTTCACAGGGATCAGTGGTGTGCATAATTCATCATGCAAATTTGCTACACAGATTGGAAATCATTATTCTTGAGGAAGTGCTAAGCTTAAGGATTATGTTAATCTCTTTCAGCGAGTAATGAAATCTTAAACTCTTTCATTTTACCCTTGCGTAAAATTTTTAAGATCGAAAACTCTCATCTTTGGAAACGTTGAGCTAAATTGAAGAAGAAATATTTGACGAAGATTTTCCACCCAGTAATTGACCGGGATTGCATGCTTGTATACCAGACAAAAGCAGGCCCTTGTAATGACTGTACAAAACACCTAATCTTAACTGATTCTTTTTGTTGGGGAGTTCCCATCATAGGATCACAACAAGAAACAAAATGTGTTAAATTTTGTTCTGGATCTCCCGAACCATTAAAAATTGGGAATGTGGTACTTGAAAAATTTGATGGGGAAGGAATTGCATCCACCCATTTAGGGTAAGCTCTATTTTCTTGTTGAATTTGTGCATGCTTTCCTTCCATAGCTTCCAACTGAGCTGTTAATGACTCAATGGTAGTCATTAACGTTTTAGAAAAATCTGGTTGAGCTTGGACATGAGCTGGTGAAGTAACTTGAGTTTGGATGGGTGTGGCGACCAGGACTACCACTGATGGTAGTATTGCCAGTTGTTGTGTATGACCCATAGGATTGGACCTGTGAGGGTGTACTGGTAAAGGGGGATATTCTTGATCCATCCTAGTAACTGCAATTAATTCCCTTGGCTGACTAACTCCAACACACTTATGAAGAAGACTACCTTAAAGTAGTTCTGCATTCAATCTCCTTAACTCCTTCATCTCTTCTTCCTGTTGTGCAAACCTTTACTCTAATGAGAGTTATTGGACTTCTCCAGAGGAAGGGTGTAATGTAACCTAGCTTTTACCCTTTTCATTATCATGTGCCTTTCTGGAGTATGGAAGGGCATTGCCCAAGGAAATTCCTTTCCCCTGGGCAGCCCTCTGGCTTCTGGTACGCACACCTTCTTCATTCATTTCTTTATGTACAGCTTCTTGAACATGAACTTCTTCATCTGATCCTTCAGAGTGAGCCTCATGTTTTGGGTGATCAGAAACAATGGCATTGATGAAATTTATCGATTCATAACGCATTGCATCCCTTTTATCGGCATTTTTCAGATACTTTCTTCTTCCATGTCCTTTATGATACATTTCATTTTTTAGAGTTGATCCTTAAGTAACTTTGTGATAAACCCTAAATTAGAGGGAATATCCTAATAATTCGGCTCTGCGTTCCTCTTGTGGCTTCTTCCCTATTCGAGAGAAGACTGACTTTCGCTAAGGAAGAGATTGAGAATTTGAAAAAGTCCCCAGTCCAGTGGACTGGGGCAGTTCCTGTTTTCCAGCTCAACTCCTCGAATCCTATCTATTGATCCCAAGGGTTGGATTACAAGATTCCCCAGTGTGGCAAGCTATGGTGGCTCTTGAGTTGCTACATCTGAAACTTTCTTAAAAGCTCTCTTGATTTTGCAGACTTTAGTCTGGAAATTGGTCGAATGCATCAACCTATATCTACTCAAATCAACTAGTTCAGATGACCTTTAGATTATTTTTGACACTTATATCACCAGATGATGTGCATTCTATAAATGAGATGCATGTTCGATATTCTCATTTTCTTGATTCAAGAGTAATTCAACAACTTGTTCTTTATATGCCTGATTTTGGGAAGAACTATTTGAGGCCTGTTCTTGGGAAAGCCTTGATAACACACAAAACTAGGTATCTGTGGCCGGCCATGGACAATAACATTTCATGAGACCAGTTTTGGAAGGATTTTTTAACTGGAGAGTATAGTGAAATGTAGTGCTCCATGAACACCCCATCCCCTGATATGAATACCAGATAGGGCATAGGTAATTAACTGGCACAACCTTTTCAACGTGCCAAGGCATGAACGCTAAAGGGAACTCGACTGATTTTCAACATTTTGATGTTGAGAAATTTAGAGAGATGCCAAGTCAATTTGGCGTTTCAACCCTTCTATTATCTTGACATGATTTTCATATTCATCATAAGATAATATTTTCTGTTTTAAGTGACAATGAGTTTTCTACATTTTGAGACAAATATCATGAATACAATCTTCTGTTAAAAGTTCTGGAATATCATAATGAGAGTCTGCCAAAGGCCAAAACATGACTGTTACTTCAATTTCCGCCAGTTGTTTTCTCATATTCAGAACATCCTCCTTATCATTCAATGAAGATTCTTCTCCCTGATTAGACCAAAGCTGGTGCTTCTTTGTTGCTTCATCAGATTCAACAAGATTGGTAGAGAATTTATTTATCATGCTAGAAGATGAATGACCCAGGGGTGGTTCATAGCATGACCTACACCCCGGGAAATCTTCTGAATGAGAAAGTATTTCACCTTCTAGCGATAAGGCATTAAACATGACTGGCTTCACATTTTCAAGTGCCTCAAGATAAGAGGGATTTCTCGTAACTGAATTGTCCTTTGAAACATTTTCCAGGTAATGAGAATTACTACTGTGGAGAGGAATTGCGCAGCTAAATTTATCATCATGGGGAGGACCACCATGGTGGTTTACGACCAAAGATGAAACCTTCTCCTCCTTGTTCATCTGGCCACACAGAGGGTTATAGTGGCTCTCATCTGAAGATGAGACTTTGAGATCGACCGAACTATCATGAAGAAAGACTTCATGAGCAAGTGTCATATGAAGACCTTCATAATTATTGTAGTCACTTCCGGAATCTATAAATGAGATATTAGAATCTTAGGTTGGAACATACAATTGTTTGAGCGCTTCAAGAACTCCAGCATCGAGCAAGGACTTATTAAAGATTGGATCTTGATTTCTTGACTGTGCTGGACGGGTATTTTTCTTATATGCCTTATTATTCACTTTGGAAACCACTTTTTGATGAAAGCGGTTATTATGGGCAGGTGTATGTGCCTGCTCAGGAGAAATGGTCAGGTTAGGCTGATTATATCCATTCAAATCGGGTGTATGTGCCTGACTTGATTGTCCATATGACATGGCGGAGTATGCCCCATGACTATTCTGGACTGGAACAGATGTGTGTATCTGCTCTGGGGTGGCATGTTGATGAGTCACTTCACTGATAGGGTCATATTTTTATTTCATTCCTTATGATGTTGCTAAAGTTGTTATAATATTTTGACTGGTATCCAGAATATGGTAGTGATTTGCTTATGCTCTTTCACTATTTTTAGAATATACTTGGTAACATCAGCTGCCAGAATGGTAATATACATCAATTCCGTGTCTGGAGTAAGTGTATGTTCCTGGTCCTGTCCTCCTTTTCCTATCATGAAATTATGACAGTACTTTTGCATAGGGGTAGAGAGTTGAGTCTGCTCCAAATTTGTCGTCGGAGCTTTCCAACTGATTCCTCCAGGTGCTACCAAACAAGACTATTGGCAGGCTTGATGAACATTGGATGGTTTATGTGCCTACTGTTTATTATTTCTCATGTATGGTTGATGGGTTACCTTCAATACTGGAAGATGATACTGCTGACAGAATTGGTGATTGTAAACAGGTGTATGTTCCTGCTTATCAATTGCCACCATATTATGTTGGTGATCTTCTTTGGATGAAGTTAGACGATCCTACTGACTGGATGTTGAATTATAAATAGGTGTATTTACCAACCTATATTACTCCTCTGGAATCACCAGGAAGGGTTGGCGTGTTACTGCTATACGAGTCTACTAGGCAGTAACATCAGGACGAACATGTGTATATGCCCGCTCATTGTTTTCCATAAAGTTGGCTTGATGGACTTCTTTAGAGGGGGCATAAGTAAGAACCTACTCTCTGTTGACTAGATTTTGCCTTTGAAGGTTCATCTTGCATGCTCGGGTCTGAGGAACCTGATCCGAACCCCTAAAGGCGATACCCTCTTCATGTTGAGGGTGCACCACAGCACAAGTCTGGCGGTGATTGTTGGTGGGAGCCCTCAGGAAGGACTCCTATATTTTTGAATTAAGGCCTTGAGTTACCTTCTAATTTACCTACCCATAATATGGGAGGGACTGGTGATTTCGTTCCAGGGATAAAGGCCTGAAACGGTTAGAGACGGTGGTTGGAACCACCTCCTTCTTGGCCACTGGTCATCACTGCCTGGACAACCAGGTTGAGTTGTTAACTTGGAGTGCTTGTTGAGTGGCCTCCAGAGTCATAATGGTACCGTGTTGATGGTATTCCTTAACTAGTGCATTTGAGACCCCGCATTGAAGATGCTGAGTAGGTGGTGTCTTCTTCAGAGCGAATGAGGATCCAGCATGAGTAGTGGCTGAGGCATTCACAGGTGTGAACTTTAATGAATCCATTTCGTATTGCAAAGAGATCTTAAAAAAAGTGCATGTTTGATATAAAAGACACAATCAAGATAAGTTTTCCCAGACTACATCTTTTAGATGAGCACATATGTTATTGATTTCTTTTCAGGCCCTCATATTAAGTTAAATAGGGGCCTAAAAATAAGTAAAACATCATTTAACTTGGTTAAGGATTCACGCCAGGTTCACCATTTTTTGTTTCTTTCTAAAATGGGGATGACCTTGTTTTTTTAAGATTCAAACTTTGATATCAGTTTCTAACGGGTTTATTCGTAGAAATTAAAACCTCCAATGATTCTATATCCATTTGGACCTGCTTTCCAAAGGTAGGTGCTCATTAGTTGTGGACTAAAGAGTCTTAAGAAATTGCATTAGTCGAGAGGATGGGAGGTCAGGCTCATCATACCTTTTTGAGGGGAATTATTACCTACTCCATGACTCTCTTAAATATTTAAGTTATGTTCATGAATCCTTATTAATTTAAAAAGCATGAAAATGAGTTTTCATTTAGATTTGGCAATCAATGATTGATATGTATGAGATTTAGAGAATCCTTTATATGTATTTGAGGTTCTTCATCGATGGAGAATCATCTGTATGTATTATAGATTCTTAGTCAATGGTACCCTTCAATAAATTATATATAAATCTCTTAGTCATTATGATGACCATATTGGTTTTAAAACCACTCAGTGGGGCAGTTGATGTTTATTGTCATTCAGAAGGACAAGGATTATTTCAAAGTTGGGATCATACCCGCAGATGGGCTACCTACGTATCCTTGTTAAAGATGAATCAGAACCCACATAGTTTTTGAATTAAGATATTTTTTAACATCATATGGGATGGATGAGAATTAATGGGTGATGGGATTGAACGTTAGAAAGGATTCATATGTACTCTATTTTTAAGTCATAGATCAAAGTCCATATATTTCGATTAAGAATTGTGGGGCTTACGTATGATTAACGTCCCCAAGAGATGTGTTGTGGTTACTTTTACACTCTAAGCTCATGTGAGTCATGCTTGGTGTGAAAAACAAGAGGTATCAGAAGTCCTAATGATTTGTGCCACAAAAGATGCAGTCAGAAGGAATGATACGGGGCTTATGAATGTGTGACTTCCCAAGTAGGTGAAGACTAGGATTTACATCTAGAATGTAACCTAGTAACAAGGTCCATAAAGATATTTGTGCTTTATGGAGATTTGGATACTCTAACATGGGGCTTACTCCTGAGGAGGATTCCCAAATTATGGAGGACTTGGGGCTTACTCCTAA
The DNA here is from genome assembly GCA_963277665.1 of Viscum album. Classification (NCBI taxonomy): domain Eukaryota; kingdom Viridiplantae; phylum Streptophyta; class Magnoliopsida; order Santalales; family Viscaceae; genus Viscum; species Viscum album. Next base: position 42,133 of record CAUJRU010002198.1, on the reverse strand, counting down.
GGAGGATGCCCATTAAAAAGGTCCATAAAGGTATTTGTGCTTTATGGAGATTTATATTATTAATTTGGGGATTACTCCTAAAGAGGATTCCCAGACTAAGTGGGACTTTACCTTATGATTGGGGCTTACTCTTGAGAAGGATTCCGAAATTAAAAGAACTTGGGACTTACTCCTAAGGAGGATTCCAATGGTTAAGGGGATTTATGATTGGGATTTAATCCTGGGAAAGAGGCCCAAATTAAAGGAACTTGAGACTTACTCTTAAGGAGGATGCCCAAATTAGGGAACTTGGGGCTTACTCCTAAAGAGGATGCCCAGATTAAATATCTTCTCATCTTAAAGGATGAGGTTGAATGGAGGAAATCTCTAACCTTAATGACATAATGATATGTAAATCATAATGTTTTGAGATATTTTCCATAGAATTCCTTTTAGATAATGAATCCAACAAAGGAATCATGCCATAAATGGATTTGAAGAGGGGTTTGAAGGCTAAATCTTGAAGAGGAGAGGTGAATCTGAGGAAAGGATGGGACTAGGAAGGAGGAGTGAAAGTTTTGTACTTGACGCGGAAGCCCTGGTCGCGCAAGTATACCTGCACAACACGAGTCAACTTGGGCGATGAAGAATACATTACATGATACTTGGGAGACATTGAATTGGAGCCCTTAGTATCATCCCTAGAGACTTTCAGAAGGTTGGAGCGCTTGTTTCCTTGAGAGGTAAAGGTGGCACGCAAGTTTCTTCACTTCCCTTAAGGGTTGGACACTTAGGCATGCAAGTATTGATGAGTTCAAATACTTAGGCCTTATTCTTTCTCTTTAGAGCTTCCATTCTAGGAAATGAATTACCTTATAAGTGTTTATAAGACTTCAGACAGAGACTTGGATGAGTAGAGATTGAATATGATTTTCGGATTTTTCGTCCTCGAAATGGGGGGCCCACAGGGGGTATTTTTAGGCCACCTGAGGTTTGGGTGAAATTTGATTTAGGGCGTGCTAGCGACTCCCGCGCCTCATGTCTAGCTCTCTAGTGACTTGCATGCCCAATGATGGCACGCAGGTATACATGCACGCCTTAATTCCTTTTCAATTTTTTTATGAATCTTCCCTCTTCTTTGCTCGAGGTATTCCCCTTAGTCAATCTTTGGACATTGTGATGGAACAGAGCGTCAACAGATATATAATGAATCTCTCATTTTACAATGGACTAGTAGTTCCACTATAAGAGTAATGATTTTTTCATATAAGATGTAAAGACCCATAATTTCCATGGAAATGTTTTTTCATAAATACATGGGAATTTTACGAGTCCGAATTTTTTGACGGCACATGATTCCGAGGCTCGGTGTGCCCGAAATCAATTTCTGATGTTTTTTTGGGTACGTTCAGTAAACTTACGAGCGGGATATTATAACGTCGGAACCGGTGCTTGGAATTGAAATTCGAGGGCACAATTGAGAACGCAACATCGATGGATTCTTAGTGATACCTTCACCGCAGTTGCATTCTGATGAGAATGGAAGTTAGATTTTGGGGGTTTTTATTTCAATTGAATAAAAATAAAGTGTTATCTTTATTTTTATTTTGGTGGTTGAAACCTCCAAGGGGAGGTTGGAGGTGGTTTCCACCACACCATAACCTCCCATGGGAGGTTATGGTGGTGGGGCCCACCCGAGCATAACCTCCTTTGGAGGATATTATTAAGGTGGTTCCCAGATGGGCTTTAAACTCTTTTAACCCCCTTGGGACCCCCAATTAAGTGGGGAGCCTCTTCACTTTCCATCCACAATTAATTGGGACAACTTCACCCATTTAATTAAGTGAGATACCTTAATTAATTTAAAACTTTTCAAATTCATTCCAATAATAAAATAATAGAAAAACCTATTATTTCATTTTTTTGGGCATTATTCAAGGGTGGAGCAGAGAAAGGGGAGTGCTAGGGAGGATCCATTTCTCTCCAACGATGAAAGATGGACATCTTCCACCGTCTTCCTTCTTCAACTCGGACAAAAGAGGGAGTTCAGTCCTTGAAGAAAGGTGATGGCATCGTCCTCAACTTCTTCCTACTTTCTGAAGTCAATGGAATGACTTTTGCCCTCCAGCGACTCCGTCAATGATCACCGAACTCGAGGTAGGGGGATTTTGAGTTATACCCGTTCATCGTCGTTGATTTTGTGAAAGTGAATTGGAAAATGATGACACCATAACGAGGAGGGCTCGGACTGCATGAACACGGCCCGAACCTCCCCCTTTTATTGTTCTTGTTTGTTGACGATGGTGGAGGCGTAACGGCGCCACCGGAAGACCAGACTACGACGGAGGAATGCGACCGGCATCAGGCCGGCCATGAAGAAAACCGGCGGTGCAAGGGCTGTCGGGTCGCCGGAGGGGCACAGTGCCATCACGCCGCCCCAGAAGAAGGGGTCACGGCCAGGTGGGTCACGACGGTTGGACGAGGAGCACGACGTTGTCGCACCCCGTGGATGAGCCGGAGGCCGCAGCCAGGCTAGTCCGTGGTGGAGGGGGCGCGACACCGTCGCACCACAGTGCAAGAACCAGGGGCGGCCGGCTCAACCGGCCGCTGGTGCGCGCTGCAGGTGGGACCCTTCGGGTCCCGCGGTTATCAGGCATGCACCATGCGCCAGACGTTTCAGAAGGCATGGGGGTGTAACCCCCCCCCCACCCCCATGGGTGGCTGGACAGCCACGCGGGCCAGCCGGCTGGCCACACGAGCCCGCCGTCGGCTGGGTCTCCATTGAATGGGCTGCCCTCGGCCGGGACGCCCTCTGTCGGGCCACCCTTTGCCGGGCCTCCCTCGGTTGGGTCGTCCCTTCGGGTTGGACCACTCGGGTCAGGCCTCCCCCTCAGGCCATGCCACTCCCTCGAACCAGGTCGGACCCGCAGAATGGTTCGGACCCCAGTCCGGATTCGGTCGGGCCAGGTCGGTCTGACGGGGTCAGATCGGACTCGGACATGTTTGAACAGTTTACACATTTTTTCCCATAACTCGAGATACGGGTGTCCAATCGACGAACCATTTTTAGAGATGGAAAGCTCAGAGTGAGATGGTTCTATTGACATAACTCACATGTTATTTGGACACAGTAGGAGTATGGTGGGGTTGGTTTGAACCTAAACACCAACCGAGCCCATGGAAGATAAATTCCAATAACTCACAGACCGGGTGTTCGATTGGAATTATGACTGTCGTGTTGGAACCTCTACGACATGGATGTCATTTGGGTTACTCCGTTGTGGGGTTTAGTGGTAGTCGAGGTATGACTAAAACCTCAAGAGAAGATTCTACGGAACTCGAGCGCACCGGGTGAGAATAATCTCGTGGCTGATAGTGATGAGGAGGTTGGAGACAAATCATACGGATGTCAGCACTCAGTGATCCTGTGTGGGTCGGCATATACCGATCCTTTGTGGGTCAGATCCTGTGTGGGTTAGCATTCAGAAATCCTATGAGGGTCATTGCATACTGATCTTGTGTGGGTCAGATCCTGTGTGGGTCTTTGCGGGGGTTAGTACCTATCGATCCTGTGTGGATCAGACTCCGTATGGTCAGAAGAAGTGCCTCTTGACATAATAAGATGATCTAGCTTTGCGACTAATAATCTGCACATCATTACTTCACTGAAATCCAGGTTTGAGCTGAGTCAAGGACCTTATTGTTTTTTCCTCAGGATTGAGATGGGTTACTAAATAACATAGATATTCGTATGGGCATATACCAAAGTAAGGTTTACCTGTTGACTCCATAATTTGTGGTTATCTTTGCTGGATTTTGTGAGACCTTGAGGGTCTCGGGGTCCCTAATGAGTATCGTTATACTCACCCCTGCACGGTCTATGCCTGCACCTCATTGTGTTGGTTGAAGACGATAGGCATCACAGATCGGGGCAGAGAGTAACAGACCTGGACGGTACCTGAAGGTGGACAACTCGGTGAGACGTACACGGAACAGACGAACGGACGTGGGGTGCTGAGGAGGCCATCTATACCCACCATTTAGGTGGGAATTCCGGAGGACGACCTAGTAGCTGTTTTACTTCTTTTCTTCTATTGTACTAGCTTTTTAGTTGTTTTGTACTTTACTATTGGGCTTGTATTTCCGGCCCCTTTACTTTCAACACACACTTTTGTATTCTATTTTATATAGTGTTTCACTTCCATTTTCGTACACTATTGTGTTTGTTTAATATTATAAAGGCAATGCCTACCTAGTTTAGGGATTTATGCCTTTTGTACTAGTCGCTATCCCCTGGCCTATGGAAGGCGGGCTTGGGGTAGTCAAGATATGGGCCCCGGGGGACGGGTCGTGACAAATTGGTATCAGAGGAGTCAGTTCTACCATAGAACTTAGGACTCTGATATTTATTTTCTATGAAGCAATAGTGTTAAGGGTACTAAGTGTGGTTTTCATTTTAGGGAGTCCAGTGTTGGTGCGGCGGCCGACGTATCCATACACTAGGACCCTCACTACTGATTTTAGACTTAGTTCATGAAAACACTGATTGAGTGCATGTATTTATAAGTTTTATTAATTCAACTCAACCAGGTCAGCTCACCAAGTAGAAAATTTTGACCATGTCACATCTGTTTCTTTCAGTATGCCTCCCTATGGATGACTAGTCAGAGCCCCGAGAGTCGTACGCTCTGACAGCCCAAAGAGTGACGAGGCCTCAGTGCAGGGCCCTTTACTAGAGGAGGCACCAGCAGTACCACTTCCCATTGATCCACTGATTCCACTAACCTAGTAGTAGACTATGAACACTGCTTGAGCACATTGCATGAGTTCGAGTGCCATAGGCCACCCAGGTTCCGGGAGGAGATGGATCCACAGGTGGCTGAGGATTGGCTGGAGGCTGTGGTGAGAGTCTTCAAGCTGGTAGAGACACTTGCAGACCAGATGGTGATCCTTTCTGTGAGTCTCCATCACGCAGAAGTAGGTAGATAGTGGAGCCTGCTGCTTCAGGTCCACGACGAGGTGACATTACTCTAGACAGACTTCGAGAGCCTGTTCTAGGTAGAGTTTGTTCCAGCCACCCTTCGTGCAGTGGGGATACATAAGCTACTACATCTGTAGCAGGGCAGCATGACAGTAGTACAATACTCGGCATAGTTCACTGACCTCTCTTGCTACTCTACAAATATAGTGTGGGACCCATTCTTCCGGGCACATACCTTCGAGCAGGGGCTCAGGTGAGAGATCAGAGGCTTGATGGTCTCCCTCAACATCCCAACATAGGTGGGGGTGTTAGAGAGAGCCCTCTTAGTGTAGAGTTTCCTTGATGAGAAGTCACCAGTAGTGAGACCCACTACTAGTCTACATGCAGCGGAGTATTCTATAGCTGGAAGTAAACAGATGAAGCATAGGTCCAAGAGGACCAGACCCACAAGTGGTTGACTGCAGGACTTAGGATCGGTTCTGCAGGGCACATAGAGTAGAGACTTATATGCCAGGAGCATATTGTGTTACTCAGGCGGCGGGCAGGGTCACATGGCACGTGACTATCCGACCCGCCGTACAAACGATCAACAGTATGTTGTGGGACCTCCCAGGAAGAGACAGAGGTTCGATCGAGGCAGTCCACAGGGCGAAGGCAGACGTGGTAGAGGATCGGGTCGAGCAGCTGGCGGAGGGTGAAGTTTCGAGGTGTTGCTGCCACCACCACCAGGAGGTCCACACCGATCGCAGGGAGTAGGTTGACAGGAGAGAGCTCAGCTTCAGGCAGCTAAGGCCTATGACCATGGCGCTTCAGAGGTGATTCAAGGTACGATTTGTGTCTACTCCACCTTAGCTAAAGATCTTATATACATAGGTGCTAGTCATTCTTTCATAGCTACTTCCCTCGTTTGAAGCTCGGAGATTCCGACGGAGCTGTTTTCTTGATCTTTACGGCTAGAGACTCCTATGGGAGAGGACTCGACAATTATGCACTAGTTCCAACAGTGTGATCTTACTCTAGGAGGCGAGAGCTTTGGCTGGGATCTCTTCCTAGCGGCATCGAGGCCTTACGACGTCATCTTGGGTATGGACATGTTATCTACACTCAATGCTCAGATTTACTTTATTAGGTGCAAAGTGCGATGTGTCTGCACGGATGAGACCACGTTCACCTTCACTGGTGAGAAAAGAACCTTTGCAGCACATGACAGACTTACTCGGAGGTGGGTGCAGCTGATCACTCATCAGTTGGCCTTCCTTACCCTCAGATCAGTTGACGTGGGGAGTCCGACTTATCTTGTAGTGGTGGACCAGTATGCGGATGTTTTCCCTGACGATGTTCCAAGACTACCTCCTCGTAGAGAGGTGGACTTATACATTGACCTGTACCCTGTAACAACACCGATATCTACTCCAGCATATTGGATGGCTCCAGTTAGGCTTCAAGAGCTACGATTATAGTTGGGGGACTTGCAGGGGAAGGGATTCATCCGTCCTAGTGTTTCTCCCTGGGCACCCCCGATTCTGCTATCCAAGAAGGTGGATGGGAGCTTGAGGCTCTGTGATGACTATTGTCCCTTGAACCAGGTGACCCTGAAAAACAAATACCCACTTTTGAGGATTGGGGACCTATTTGATTAGATCAATGGAGCACGATGGTTCTCAAATATAGACCTCAGATCAGGCTACCACCAGCTCAGAGTTCGAGACGAGGATGTGCAGAAGACTTCCTTCATATGTGTGTACAACCACTATGAGTTCTTGGTTATTCCCTTCGGCGTAACCAACACTCCAATAGTGTTCATGTGTCTCATGAATAATATCTTCCAGGCTTACCTCGGTCACATTGTCGTGGTCTTCATCGATGAAATTTTTATCTAATTGACTACTAAGGAGGAGCATACCTACCATTTTCAGGTAGTACTAGACACACTCCGAGAGAACCAGCTTTATGGTAAGCGTGCCAGTTCTGAATTCGAGAGGTTTACTTCATGGAACACGTCATCTCGGAGGCTGGAGTTGCAGTAGATCCAGCGAAAATCGAGGCGGTACTTTCTTGAGAGCCACCCAGGAGTGTGATGGAGGTACAGAGTTTCCTAGGATTGGCTGGATACTACTAGAGATTCGTCCCAGACTTCTCCAGAGTTTCAGCACCACTATCATCCTTTTATGAAGAAGGGGAAACCCTGCATATGGTTGGAGATATGCTATCAGAGCTTTCAAGAGCTGCAGTAGAGGCTGAAAAGTTCCCCCCATCTTGAGGCTTCTAGAGGAGGGCATAGGGTACGTAGTTTACTACGATGCATCAGGGGCCAGACTCTGGTGTGTCCTGATCAAGAAGCGAGTTGTGATCACACATGGTTCTCGGCAGCTGAGACAACATGAGAAGAACTTTTCTACCCATGACCTGGAGTTATCAGTAGTGGTCTTCTCCTTGAATATGTGGCGGCAATATCTGATGGGCAAGCATTTCATAGTCTACTCTGATCACCAGAGTCTCATGTATATCTTCTCTCAGAAAGACCTGAACCTGAGACATCGGCGTTGGTTTGAGTTTCTCCAGGACTATGAATTCGTGATAGTCTATACTTATGGGAAAGGGAAAGTTGTAGAAGATGCTCTCATTAAGATATCAAGCATTCATCTCCTATGAGAGGCGACAGAGCAGCTGGATGCCTTGCAGATATCATTAATGGATAGAGATGGATCATCCTTTCTGTAGTCTCGTACAGTCAGTCCTCCACTTCTTCAGTGAGTCTGGGAGGTGTAGCGTGGGGATGATAACTGCGAGATGCGACGTGATCAGATATCCATAAAGAAGGCACCTGATTTATTTTCTAAAGGTGGGGAGCACATCATACTTTTTAGATAACGTACCATAGTACAATTTGCACTTTAGGAGGAAGTATTGAGGGAGTTTCACACTTCCCCTTTAGCGGTAAATCGAGTTGTGTTGAAGATGTACCAGGACCTTCGACGACAGCACTGGTGTCCAGGTATGAAGAAGACAGTTGTGTAGTTTGTCTCATGATGCCTCACTTGTCAGCAAGTGAATGTGGAGCACCAGGTACAAGCATTCTTGGTTCAGACATTAGAGGTTCCATAGTATAAGTGGGATGTGATATCAATGGACTTCATGACGGGTCTTTGACGTAAATCCAAGATTCACAATTCAATATGGGTGATCGTTGACCGACTCACCAAGTCGGCCCACTTCCTACCGATCAGAGAGTAGGGCCCAGTAAGTGCTTGGGACCCATCTATGTGAAGTAGATTGTGTGGTTGCATGGAGTACCTTCTCTTATTGTCTCTGACCATGAGGCACAGTTTACTTCCCGACAATGGAAGGGGTTCCAGGAAGATTTCAGGACACAACTACGTCTGAGCACCACCTTCCATCCTCAAACAGATGGTCAAACTGAATGGACCATCCAGACCCTTGAGGACATGCTCCGTGCTTGTGTCATTGAATTCAGTCACAACTGGGAGGACCAATTTCCTTTGGTGGAGTTTTCCTACAACAATAGATATCACTCCAATATCGGTATGACACCTTTTTAGGACTTGTATGGTCGACATTGCAGATCACCACTATGCTGGACAGACCTAGGGGAGTCAGTACTAGTGGCACTAGAGATGGTACGGGCTACCACGAAGAAGGTGCAGATCATCCCGGAGCAGATGAAGACTTTCCAGAGCAGGAAGAAGTCATATGCTGATAGGAGACAAATAAATCTAGAGATCGAGGATGGAGACCATGTCTTCCTACGGGTCTATCCTCGACGAGGTCTATGGGGATTTGTCCAAGGAGGAAAGTTATTTTTGAGATTTATCAGACATTTCTAGGTCCTTAGTAGGGTAGGAAAAATGGTTTACCACTAAGCTCTTCCACCTCAGTTGCACTGGGTGCACTACGTCCTTCACGTATCTTAGCTGAGGAGATACGTGAGCGACCCTTCTCACATCATCCACCATGGAGAGATGGACATCGATGATGGGGAGACGTTCACGGAGGTTCCTATGGAGATTCAGGATCGATAGGATCAGGTCCTATGTGGATGGTCGATACCTCTGGTTCACATTCGTTTGCAACATGAGATCCTCCAGGAGGGCACATGGGAGAGGGAGGCTCAGATGCATGCTCAGTATCCCCATTTGTTCCCTTAGTTCGAGTTGTAGTTTACGGGGATGTGAATACATGAGGTGGGGAGAATGTAATGACCCAGAATTTTCATGGAATATTTTTTTTCTTAAATATATGGTAATTTTACGAGTCTCCAGTTTCTGACGGCGCATGATTCCGAGCCCCAGTGTTCCCAGAATCAATTTATGAGGTTTTTTTGGGTACGTACAGTAAACGTACGAGCGGGATATTATAAATTTTGAACCGGCGCTCGGAATTGAATTTTGAGGGCACTATTGAGCTCCAAGCATCGGTGAATTCTTAGTGATACCTTTACTACAGATGCGTTCTAACGAGAATTGAATTTAGATTTTGGGGTTTTTAATTAAATTGAATAAAAATAAAGTGTTAACATAATTTTTATTTCGGTGGTGGAAACTTCCAAGAGGAGGTTGGAGGTGGGGACCACCACAACTTAACCTCCCATGGGATGTTATGGTGGTTGGGACCACCTGAGAATAACCTCCCTTTGGAGGATATTATTAAGGTGGGGCCCACAAAGGCTTTAATCTCCCTTAACCACCTTGGAACCTCCAATTAAGTGGGGAGCCTCTTCACCTTCCTCAACCAATTAATTGGGAAAACATCAGACATTTAATTAAGTGAGATAACTTAATTAATTTAGAACTTTTCAAATCCATGACAACAATAAAATTACAGGCAAACCTATTATTTCATTTTCTTGGGAATTTTTCTTGGGTGGGGTAGTGAAAGGGGAGAGATAGGGAGGAGCCATTTCTCTCCAACGGTGAACGACATGCATCTTCCACCTTCTTCCTTCTTCAACTGGGACAAAGGAGTGAGCGACGTCCTTAAAGAATGCCGATAACGCCGTCCTTAACTTCTTCCTACTTTTCGACGCCAACAGAATGGTTTCTTCCTTCCCACAACTCCGTCAACGATCACCGAACTCGAGGTAGGGGGATTTTGAGTTATACCTATTCTTCGTCATTTATTTTGTGAATGTGAATTGCTGAATGATGACACCGTAATGAGGAGGGATCGGACCGCACGAACACGTCCTGACCCTCCCCATTTTATTTGTTCTTGTTTTGTGATGACAGAAGTAGCGCAACGACGCCTTCAGAAGACTGGACCGCGATGGAGCAACGCGACCGACATTGGGCCGGCTGTGAAGAAAACCGGCGGTGCAAGGGCCACCGGGTCGCCGAAGGGGCACGGTGCTGTCGCCCCGTGGTCAGGTGGGCCGCGGTGGTCGGATGATGAGCGGGGCGCCGTCGCGCCGCGCGGTGGAGTTGGAGGTCATGGCCAGGCCAAGCCGCGGTAGAGGGGGAGCGGCGCCGTCACGCCGCGGTGGTGGAACTAGGGGCGGCTGGCTGAGCCGGTCGCCGGTGCACACAAAAGGAAGGACCCTTTGGGTCCTGCGGTCACCAGGCTTGTGCCATGCGCCAGCCATTTCAGAAGTCAAGGGGTGTAACCCACCGCCCCCCTTGCGGGGCCATCCGTCCATGTCAGCCAGGCCGCCGGCCTCGGCCAGGCTACCTTTGGCCAGGCCGCCCTCGGCCGGTGCGCCCTCCGACGAGTCACACGCAGTCGGGACGGCCTTGGGTCGGGTCGTCCCTTTGGGCCAGACCACTCTGGTTGGGCTGACTCTTCAGGCCGGGCCGCCCCCTCGGGCTAGGCCACTCCCTCAGACCGGGTCAGACCCACAGACTGGGGCGGTCCGGCTGGGTCGGACTGGACCTAGACCCGTTTGAATAGTTTACACCTTTTCACCCATAACTCGGGCTACGAGTGACTGCTCGACGGACCGTTTGTGGTGACAGAAATCTTAGAGTGAGATGGTTCTATTATTATACCCAACTTTAGGTTTATACATAGTTGGAGTATGGTCAGGTTGGATTGAACGTAAAAACCAACCGGGCCCCTGGAATAGAAATTCTAATAACTCATAGGCCGGGCATCTGATTGACGTTCTGTCTGTCGCGTTGGAACCCTTACGACATGGAAGAATTTTGGGTTACTCTTTTTTGGAGTATATTGGTAGTCGAGGTACGACCAATATTTCGAGGGAAGATTCTATGGAACTCGAGCGCACTGGGTGCGAAAAATCTAGTGGCTGGTAGTGAGGCGGAGGTTGGAGACAAATCATACGGAGGTCAGCGCTCAGTGATCCTATGTGGGTCAGCGTATACTAATCCTGTGTGGTTCAGATCCTGTGTGGGTCAGCGTTCAGCGATCCTATGAGAGTCAGTGCATACCGATCCAGTGTGGGTCAGATCCTGTGTGTGTCATTGAGGGGGTTAGTACCTATCGATCCTGTGTTGGTCAGACACCGTCTGGTCAGAAGTAGTGACTCTTGACAAAATAAGATGATCTAGCTTTGCGACTAATCATTAGTGCTTCTTTACTTCACTGTAATCTTATTTTGAGCTGAGTCAATGACTTTCGTGTATTTTCCTCATGATTGAGATGGGTTTAAAAATAACTTAGGTATATGTATGGGTATATACCTAAGTATGGATTATTTATTGACTCTATACTTTTTGGTTATCCTTGTTTGATTTTGTGTGACCTTGAGGGTCTCGGGGTCCTTACTGGGTATTGTTATACTCACCCTTGCATGAGCTATGCCCGCACCACGTTATGTTGGTTATAGACGATGGGCAACGCTGATCAGGGCCGAGATTGAGAGACCTGGACGGTACACGGAGGTGGACCACTCGGTGAGACGTACACAGAGAAGATGGATGGACATGGGGTGCTGATGAGGACATTTGTACCCACCCTTCATGTGGGAATTTCATAGGACAATCCAATAGCAGTTTTACTTCTTTTCATCAGTTGTACTAGCTTTTTAGTAGTTTTTTACATTTCTATTGGGCTTGTATTTCCGACCCCTTTACTTTCAGCACACTCTTATTTACTCTGTATTACATAGTTTTTCACTTCTAGTTCCATTCCCTGTTGTGTTTGTTTACTGTTATAAAGGAAATTCCTACCCAGTTTAGGGGTTTACGCCTTTGGTTCTAGTCGCCCTCCCATGGACTATGGAAGGAAGGCTTGGGGTAGTCACGATACGGACCCCGGGGGACGGGTTGTGACATAAGACGATCCAATATAGGAGAATAACACATTGTAACATCATGATGTTACATAAAAGAAAGGTTATTTTTCATGACTTGAGTGAACTATCCTAATATGAAAATGATATGCTCAGTTCCAATAATAGTTATATTGGTTTTCTTAGAAGAGAAATCCATACATTGTTGAAGAGTGTTGATTCCCTTTCTTCTTTAAGATATCATCACTAAATAAGGGTTTACTTTAAGATAGATCATAATAATAAGGAATATTGATACAAAAAAATACGTATAATGGTAATTTTTTTAAATACTGTATTGGAATATCATAATTTTCAAATTTTTTATGTTTGTATAAAATCTAGTTCCCATGGTTTCTGGTAAAATCTCTCTAATACCAATTATAACAACCAAACTGCTTGTAAACTAGAGCTAGTTTTTTCTGTATACTATTGGAATAAGATTCATGTGATTGCATCCTAGTGGACTGAATAGTTTAGTAGTCTTTAAGAACCATTTTTATATATTTTCCCATTTTTCAAAGGAAATAAAATATAAAACATAGTTAGAGAAATTATTCAGTATCCTTGATCTCATTTGAAGATTCCTTCTTCATATCTCAGGGGAAAGAAAAAAATATAAAGGGAAATCTCAAATGCTCAGTAAGGTTTACTTATAATGAAATATATAATGAGTAAATTAGAAATAATCATCATGGAAAGATAAATAACTAATAAAATATACCATTTAATCAATAATATGAGTAATAAATGCATTCATGGATAATATCAATGCAGTAATGTCATGGATAATAATAATTGAATTTTTAATGAAGTAAGTACTTAATATTGTTCATATTGATGTTATAAATCAGGATATCTTTACCATTGAATAATTATTCGAAGAAGGTTCAATTTATGGGTTGGTATACACTAGAATCACATTTAATACTAGCTTATAGAGTTTTCTCATGAGACCCATCGATGCATCAAGGGGATATATAATTTCTTTCCTTTCCTATCACTACATGTCCAATGATTTTCTACTATATCCAATGATGAATAAAATTCAGGAAAAATATTCTTTTTTTAAAAGTATCCATATCTAGTATAGAATACAGAATATTAATATTTACCCAGTCATTCAGATAACATTCAGAGTAAAAAACCATATGTAGAAATTGTATATGGTGTAGGAAATAATAATATCCATGATTCAAAGAATATATCTATTTAAGATAAATGTATGGCTCAATGATCATAAAATGTTAATTTTTCAACATAAAGTTCATAACCAAAAAAATTAATAAGAGTTATAGGATGACCTTGAATTTATCATAAATAAAGATTTTTAAATAAATTCATGTATTTTGGAGAATAAAAGAAATAAAATGAGAAAAAATTGTCAAAATATTTTTCATTATATTTTTTCTAACATATTTTAGGGGAAGATAAATATTATAAAATAGTTATGGTGTTGAGAAGGTCCATTAACAATGTATATTTTAAAAAACAATTTTTTGATCTTTCCAAAAGATATTTTGAAATGAATCCTTTTAGGAAAATATTATAAAACATACTTGAATACCATATAAAAAGTATATGAAAACATTAAATATCAGTAATAAATCATTTTTGAAAATAAAATTTATATTTAGGAAATGATTTTGAATAATAGGGATATGGATGAAAAATATACCCGATAAAGAAGAGAAATAAGAATATCTTTTCTTTTAAACATTACTCTTGAAATAGTAACATGAATTGAAAAATTAATCACATTGAATAAATATATATTAATTTTAATTAACTAAAAATATAAATATACGCACTTCATAAAAATAAATAGGTGCGTATTACCAAATATGTATAAATTTAATTGAAATTGAGATGAAATCCCTTACATATGGCCCGAATTTTGACACACATTCTTTATCCTCCAGAATAATACATATATGTTTATTTTTTACTTTATTAATAACATATTTCATGTTTATTATTCATTTTATTTTATTTATTACCGTGTTATATTCAATTACTCACTCAATTAAGTTCAAATAATATATTTTGATGATATATGGATCATATGTTCCGAATGAATTCGGTAGGTTGAGTATGGTCAAAGAGTTACATATTTAATCATATATGAAACAATAATCATAAAATAATTTTATTGTTATATATAAAGTATAATTTTAAAATCAATCAATAAAAATGGTTATGAAAAATGAACCATGTTACCATCATGAAGATGATAGTGTGTACGTACACATGAGTAACATTTTCCATTTTTCAATGATCATGATGGAATGAAGGTCAGTATTATTTTATCCTTTCATAATTATATTTTTATCATTAATACCATGTTATTTATTTAATTAAAATTATATATACAAGTCACTACTACTACATATTAGCCATTTAACAGTGTTAGGATTTATTAGTACTAACTAAAATAACTCATAATATCAATATCTATCAATGCAAAAAAAGACCCAATAAAGGATATGGGGAATTATTAATGCTAAAAAACTTCTGATAATGTCCTCTTTTATTAGTGCTAATAACAAATCACTCATAATAGGGGCCTTTATTTGCACATTTTTTCAATAACTGATAAAGGTACACCATTTATAATTACTGATAGTGGGTATGTTTAAAAAATAATTATATTTCATTAAAAAATATATTAACATATAAATATAAATATATCGATATAAATATAGCATATATATTTTTAAATATGTTATAGATATAGATAAATAGTCATCTACATTTAATATATCAGATTTTTTCTGAAAATGTCTAACAAAATAATTAAAAAATATTATTAATTAATAATTTTCTAATTATTATCAAGTAATATTCATTTAATAATAGTTTGATGACATAAAAAAATAAAATAAATCATCAAAAGTCTATGATAAGTTGAAAATATTACTCAAAATCCAAATAACCCAAAATTTTAATCCGGGTGTTCGTTTGGGATTTACCACATATCAACTCAATGGAAAAAATGAGATCTATGCCCTAGTGTCTAGGGGAAACTCACAATAAAATACTTAAGGCCAAAAAGACCTATAAGGCCTCCAAAATAGATCTTTTAGTCAAATCATCCCAATCGTTTAATATTCTATAGAAGTTCAACCTCATTTAAGAGGGTATTATTGCCTATTTTCAATGGGGAATGAATTTATTCCTTTTTATAACATTCTTATTGGTATAATGGTTTTAATGTTTTATCAGTTTTCATTTTTTTCATTTAGAATTTCATATATTCATATTTTCTTATATTAACTTATAATAAATCAATTATATAAATAAATATTTTAACATTTGTAAATAAAAATATTTTTTAAACTATATAACACAAATAAAAATAAATATTATTATTCATTTTATTTAAAGTAAATAATTATTAATTTTATTTAAAATATAAAAATGGATTATTATGTATATATAATGGTTATCTATACATATGTGTGTATATTAATATATATATATATATTAAAATACATGTAAATGAATATTAATATACTATATATTTAAATAAATATAATTATATATACATATATATATACCACACATTTTGAATATATAAATATAAATAGACATGTAAAAAATATAAATTAAAACACATGGGAGAGTGGTAAATGGAATATAGTCTTATAAGTAAGGTCTAGAGATCAAATCCAAGCGAGAAAAAGTATTTGGTAGAGTTTTGTAGCACTATGGAAAGGGGTGGGGACTTGTTATGGTTGTTATAGTAGAAATATCTCATAAAGGGGGCATGAAAGAACAGAAAAAGGTGATGTGGGAGTGTGAAAATAGTATTATTTTCAATTTTTTAACATCGTGAAAAAGTGCTAACAAAGGGTGCCTTTAATAGCACTTTTTTAATTATAAAAATGGTTATATTTTAACATAATTTGAAATATATGCACTTATTACGAAAATATAAAACCCTTTTTCTAGTTCTATTAAAGGCTCAATTTTCAGTAGTGCATGTGATGTGATGGTGGAAAACGAATCACATCATTTTGTGGAGGTCGTAGTCCACACGTATGAAATAATGACATTATCATTTTTAATGAATGGGATAAAAAGAAAAATGATGATATATATCTTTTATATATTGATAAATATGTCATGAATATAATAAATATTTGTTAATTCAAAATTTTAACCATCTTTGAAAGGCAATGCTTTAAAATGAATTACATTGGTTCGTGAGGCGGTATTCCTCTATAGACACAAATGATGGTTTATTTACCGATTTGATTGAGAATGAGATGTATTTAGGTTATTAAATTTTCATAATATATATATATATGTATATTATATACCCACATTATTATTTTTTCATTGTTGAATAATAATTTATTAATGTGGAAGTAGAAATAAAACAAAAAAATCACTTAATAACAATACATCTTATCTGGAAAACCTCTTGATGATTATACCTAAAGAATTTCTATATTATCATTATGATAAAAACAAGGTTCATTGGATGTGGGAAGTGATTTTAGGAAGGTATTTCCGTATTTATTAGCCGAAAAATTGTTTTGAAGTGTGAAGAAAAAGGAGAGGAGGTTCCCTTTTATAAGTGTGGGGAATGGAACTTTTAGAATTCCGTGAAGTATTAAATTAATATAAAATAATATTTATTATAAAATGGATCCCCAGTGACATAATTAATATATATTATGAGTATTGATTTAAATAATGTCATAAAATAATTTTTTTACATGTTTTGGCCTTTTTATTACGCTGATCTTTTAGTTTAAACCACCCGTTAACCCTTTTGACAATTACCACATTATTAAAGTTTTATACCTGATAAGGGTCAATAATGTGACTATAAAATTAATAAAGACACATTAAAGGACCATGTATGATGATTTAATCCATGTATCATTTATTTTTAGAAATATAATATTTTATGCATTTTAAATCGCTTTAGAATATATTATTTATTATCAAATATCATTAGTGTCATTTTAGAAACTATTCATTTAATTTGACATTAAATAGATGAATACAAAGAGGTAATTTTAAAGTAATGTTTTAAAACATCACTAAAATATTATAGTTATCTAAAATATTCATGGAACACAATTATTCATTCAAATTATATTTTTTTAGTTTTTTTATGTTATATAAATATTTTTTCTTATTAATTCGATAAATGATGTGCCGACGCTGAAAAATAATTTAAGTTATTTATTTCATCACTAAAAATTAGCCATATTTATAAATGATTAAAAATAATTTATATTTAATATGAATTTTTAAAACATAACATAAATTTTATTTATCCCTAGAATTAATATTAAAAATATTAAAAGAAGAAATGTGACAGTTTTCTCTTTCTCTATAACTTGAATATTATAAAGGTCAAAATCATATCCTAATGGAAAGGGTAATATTTTTTATGTTTGGAATATTATGGATGAAATATATTATTACAATGAAATTAATTTATGTTTTGGGATGTTTTTTAATTCCTTGTCACATTATTCTTAATATAAATTACCCAATTTACCCTTACTCTCGTGACAATAATTTAATGTGGTAACAATTCATAATGAACAGAAATAAAAGGGTCCAATTTAAAAAAATTAAGAATTATAATTCAAAATATTAAATATATTTTTAATGATTCAATTTCAATAAAAAGAATAATTTAATTAATATTAAAATGAAAAACCTTATGAAAAACTATTTTTCTGAAAAATTAATTTTTAAGTATGCAAAAGTGTTTATACTAAATTATATAATACAATTTATTCCAATTAACATAATTGTATTATTAATAATATTAATTAAGTAGTTATACTTTAAAACCATTTTAAAACAAAATGGGACTTTGTAAATTATTGAAAAAAATATAGTTTTCAATAAAAAGTATCATTTTTCACTATTCACTAAAAAATCAACCTTATTAGAAAAATCCCAATACATCACCCTAAGAAAACTATCATATTTGGATTCAAAAAAATTATTTAATTTCATTATAAATTTTTGTAAAATGTTTTATCAATTAATTATATTATTTTTTATATAAAATAATAATCATTATTTTTAAAGAAAACATATTTTTGAAAAATATAACAACTTTAATAAAAATTTTGTGTTTATTTCTTATGAATAAATAAATAAATTTCTAATAAATATTTTCTTCATATATATTTAGTAATATTTTTATTCTTACACCCTCTAATCCAATAACTATGTAATAATAGTCATATTTAAATAATAATATTTCTTGGTTTGTATAAACTCAGGTCAGCGTATTGCACACACTATCAAACATATTTTTCTTTTAAAATCTCATGGTGTTACAAATTTCGTGATCCAATTTTCTTATAAAAAACCTATAACTTTCTTGAAGTGATTTATATATTCCATAAAGTCTTCCTATAAATCCTTCTCCATATTATTTATCTCACCTTATAGCTGGGTGATCTCTTCTTATTTGTATACAAAGACTCTGAAAACAAGAGGGATAATTTCTCTAAGAATGAAATAAAAAATCTATTTTAATCCACTGACTAGTATATCATGAGAATTTTTATATATATCATCATTACAACTTGTTCTAGGTTATTCTCCTTGCTGAAAGTATGTGAAATAATTTTCACATACCCCATGATCCCTTAATCTTGATCTCTATATGGTATGAATGTTATTCTTCTCCTTGGTGGTGATTTAAACCACATATTTTTTACATTCAATAACATAACTATCTTCTTTTTTATCATAGAATAAGGATAATGAATTTTATTTTTCCCTCTTAGATTAAGATGGATATCTTCTTTATATTTATTTTATCTTCCTTTATCTTATTCAACATAGTGTTTATAGGCAGTAAATTATGATATGATACACAAAATTCATCCCCCAAACTACACTTCATTATAATTATATGAAAGAAACTAAAATATTCATAAGAGAATAAGTATAATGTATATAATCCAATAACAGTGAAACATATCTAACAAAAACTATTATGACCACTTTGGGATACACTAAAAAATGGGGGAGGGGTGGTGTGAATCAGTGTTGGGAAATTTTTAAACCAATTAATACTTTCTAACATTTTACCTCTTGGACTAGTGAGGATCTTGATCCTATTATTATTTTTTGTATTCATATGAATGTATATATAATAATATGATGGATGACAGATGATATTTTACAAATATTAGAAACCAATAAGACTATCTTGTACTTTCTATGTATGAAAATGAATAATACACATATTCTCCACTATAATAAGGTGTCAATTATGGTGGTTTGAATTTAAAACAATCTGAAACCTAATTGTGGTTCCCTATACTTTAGGATGGGGATAAAAAAACAATCCTAATTCACTAGACTGGTGAGTTCCTAGTCCAACCATACTTTCTGACTAGTTATTTATGTTTCTTATATAGATAGTCATCAACATCTTTATATTCTTTTAAACAATAGGAAAGTCATAAAACTATATGACTTATGTTGAATATTTCAATGATTATTAGTTCTTATTCCTATTATCTTACATGATCATTATTGTGAAAGTAACATTTCTTCTTCCTTTGTATTTAACATAGTGTAGACATCCCTCTACCTATTCAGAGAAGCAACTTAAACAACATTTTTCTTATATATGTGAAATAATTATTCTTCTACTAATCTTATTCCCTTACTTATTATTATATTTTTACATTGAAAATAGTATACAAGTAACCATTTTTATTTTTACCTTGTATGAAAATCTATGCAAACAATTTTCTTCTTCTTTATAATAAAATACCAAGGTTTTTATAGGTGGAACACTTCTTCTTATACAATATATGGGAAAAAACATTATTTATTATTATTTTATCCTATTTATTTAGTTCCCTTGAATGAAAATAAATCAATTTTCCATATTCTTTAATTCTATTCGTATTTAGTGTAAGTGATCTTCACTAGTAATTCTTTATCTAATACTGTTCATCTGATACTTCTCTATCTGGAACCTATTCATCTGTAATTTATTCATCTAATAATAGTATGTACAATATCTATCTATATGATACCTATCCACATGATACTAGTTTATCCAATCCATTCTTATTTTTCATCCATTACTATCTTATTTCAATATATATTTATTTAGAAATTCTATGTCTGATATAACTCAACCTAGAACCTCTAAATCTGATAATTCGACAAAAAATTTAATGTATCTCAAGATTCATGGTTAGAACCTAACTTTGGAATTGATTTATTAAATAATAATCATATCCCAAACATATACCTCTTAACATAATAATTATAAGGGACACTTTATTTCACATCTACACGCCTTTATAAATCATCATTTCTCTAAAAAATAATGGATACATGTGAACTTTAAATTTGAATTTACTGATTCCAAATATGAATTCACACTCAAACATTAAATATTTTTTCATCCTTAGTAAAATATATAGTGCTCCTCAAGCTTCATCTAATACTACATTATAGTATTTTCTCCGTATGGTGGCCTCTGTCTGATAAAACATTATAAGATCTTTCACCGTCTGATTGCCTCTATCCAAAACACTCTATCTAATGACTTCATTAAGAGGACTCTATTGGATACAATATTTTTGGAGATTTCTCTATCTAGTGTCATCTATCTAAAACACATTCCCCAATTAATTAATTAGGAAGCCTCTACTCAATACCTTATAATCCTACATATAATGATCTTTGAGTTACTATTTCTGATAGATTTTTCTAAAAAATTAACTTAGAAATTTTGGTTCAATGAATTCATCTAGAAGCCTCTTTATGTGTACTTTACATTGTGAAGCTCTATTTTATGATTTTGAAAATTATTTATTATTCCTATTATCATATTTCCTCCATTAAAATTTCTCTCTATGATTCTCTCACAAAGTTTTTCAGCCATACATTATACATCTCTTTTACTCATAACATCTATTTGATGATTTCATAAACATTCTTCATATGATAGTGTCTATATAGAAGCCCTAATATTCCTTTTATTACATCCTATAATCCAATGTTTCTATAATAAAAAATACCTATAATTGAACATGTTATTTTTTACATTTAATAATATCAAATCACCACCTGATTTTCTTAGTACAATCATTATTTTTCTCATGTAACAATGAATACAACTTGGAAATTTTTTTTCAAACCATTCATATAATCATATTAGTATATTTGATTCATCTTTATCTATTAATTCAATTAATTAATCTCTATCTAGAACATAATTTCTATAAAATTTATAAGGAAAATCATTGGAAAACTATGTAATGTTTTTAACAAATGTGCTTTTCCAAACATCATGGAACATGTTATAAATATTAAGATATTCTAAAAAATCATCATAAGTAATTTAAACTCTTCTATATAATCATTCTAATTAAAATAATGAACATAACTATAATATTACAAAGGATGTAACACCATTTATCTTTTTCCAAGATAACTTGACTTGGTAAATTATTCCTTTACTTATTCTATTCCTCAACAATCTTGGATTTTAATTCTTTGATTTTTAATGTGAGGAATTTATCATCTTTACTGAATCATTAAAGTTATATATACTTTATTAACTATATTGGATACTTCAAATAAACTTCCATGAAGCTTCTTTATCACAAAATCAATAATATATTGACATTAATGAAATCCTTCTACTTCATTTTCAATTATTGACAACAATTGAAAACAAATACAACACATAGAAAGTGAAATATTTAGTTATTCACCCAAGAAAATTTCTAACATAATAAGAACTATAAAAAATATATAAGTTTGGTTACCTCTTATTATTCTAGTTTTTCCAACATTGGGATGTAATAACAACAAAAATGGGTGAGATTCTGATACAGATCTCTAATTTCACCAAATGTTGAAAAGTTAGGATTTCCAAAGATAGCCGAAGAATGAGTTAAATCCACCCACATGATATACAAATTTATATTTGGTTTTATAGATTCATGTTTACCTTCAATATAATCCATATAATTGGTATTCTCATACATTAATTCTAGGGATACTACAACCTATCTTAGCCTCAGGTGACTTTCCTGAATTTGCATTTGATGCCTCCCTAGTGCTTGGAACATATAATAATCAATCAACCTCCAATAAAATGTGATATTTGATACAATATCAAACTAATGGGGTGGATATTTTTTTTATTTTATGGTTAATACATTTTCTCCCATTAAGGACTTTCGTTTAAAAGAATCATTACAACTGCAACCCGGATATAATAATCAGTGGGTATGTTTCCCTTGAGAAATTCACTATTAATTTCATCAAGATCCTTTATTAAATCCTTAAAAAAATATTCACTTCCACTAATATTAATTTACTATATATAGTTGTTTGTGATATATAGATATGGCCACACATTTTCCTTTTCCTTTGAAAACTTCCCATCGAGTGGTTAGTAGAGAGATATTCAAATTAGAGACCAAATCATGTGGTTTCCATTAACGGTTTGTATGTGATCTGTCCTTATATACCTCCACACAAGTTCCATTCTCTACATATTCTTCTTATTTGTCATTTTATTTGATTATATAGTGTTATAGAGAATAAATTCGATCAATAGTGATGACATTTAGTGATATGAAACCCAAAGAGAGGACTCAAAAATATCCTTGATGAAATTATATCTCTAATTTATGTATGTTACTAAATAATAAGAGATATTTTAGATGATAATGGGGGTAAAAATTATTTTTTACTTATCGTCCATGTATACCCTAGGATGGTATATATGTAGTTGGGACTCAAAATACATTCACTTATTGATGTAATACTTTTCCAAGTGTTAGATGTTGTATGATACATATGAAAATAAGTTCATCTGGGTTAATGATTTTTCAAACTAGGAATGGATATGTTGAATTTTTCACCATGTATAAATCTAATTAAGTCTCAATATTCTAGAAAACAAATATTTGGTATTGGCCTCAGTTTGCTATCGGGATACAAAATGGGATTTAAGGGTGTCAGTAGTCGCAAAGACGTGGACCTGATCATAATCTTCCATGGTTCCCTAGCCCTAATGGTCTCTGAACTTTGTTTATTGAGTAAAAAATACTAGGTCTAGAATAAAATCATTTATTATTCCTTAAGAAATTGTGGTACCCCATTGGTGATGATATCCATAGTGAATAACCCACCTTGGTAGCTCGTGGGTGGTTTCCAGGATATAGTGGATGACCTCCACAACTTCCATAAGATAAAGATGGTAGGAATTCCCCTAATTTGGGGAGAGGATTTAAAATTCATATGATGTTTATATGGGGTCCACCTAACCCTTTATAGATTTTTTAATGGTGCTGACCATTGTGAACTCAGCCACTCTAGACTAGGATAGGAAATCACAAAAGTGGGAATTATACCTTCAGAGAGATACTCTTCAACCATTTTATAGTATATTGGAATTATATGAATTATGTATTTTATATAATATTTTACGGAATTTTTTGTGAGGAAGTTTTAGTAATGTAAAAGTCATAATATTGAGGTGGAATTGGATGGCGCTTCATAAAAATTGTTATTATATTGAAAATTTCCCAAGGGTGTCCAAAGATCCTGATCTCTTTTGGAGTGTTCATCATAGATTCTATTTAGACTATGAAGGAGAAAAATAAAGAAGATAGTATAGTATCACAACTATGATTTCATATCAAATCAATCTCTCTCTTAATTAAGTATTTTCTTTGGTTCACCATTCAATTTATGACAAGCATTAATTCCTGCAATATTTTGAGCTGGAGTATACCTTCTTTTTAAAGGTAAGAAGTAACTATGACTTTACCAACAATGGTTATGATTGCACATTAGCTGGTAGTATGTGATTTATAAAACTATCACTTTTTTACGGAAAATTATTTCCTACTTTGAGACTAGCTTTTATATTTTTATACATGTTCATGAATAGTTCCCTTTAATAATACAAGATTTCCATAAGAAATTTATTGACTAAAAACTTGTATTTCAATGAAAATTAAACATGAGAATTATAATATCTCTTATTAGATCCACATATTCAATAACTATATATTTTTGAGTCATATAGGTTTGTTCTCTTTTATTTTTTTTATATAGGTAGGTATTGGTATTCCATGAAAGGTGACAAGAAATTTTGTGGAGTTTGGATTGGGCCCATAAAGGGGATTCCTATGTATCCCTATGAAGGTAATTAGAACCCATGTAGTTTGATGCCACTTAATAGGAAATGTTATACCTTTTAAGTTCATGTTTCAAGGGAAAATGGGTTTATTTTATGGTTATGCAACTATAACCTAGTAAAGTTAATTTTAAGGCAATACGTGTGGGACTTCATTCTTGTTATTAAAATTCACGTGAAGAGGAATATTAGGTAAAAGTTTCCAAGAAATGTTTTGTACCGGACTTATGAATAAGAAACCCTTTGTTGGTTCATCCTTTATATTTTAAAGTAGACTGAAGAGGTTATAAGGGGGGCCTATACTAGGTAAGAGGATATTTTATCTTCCACATGTCAAGCTAAAATAAAATCTTATGTTCATTATTTAAGGAACATAGAGACAGCTCATCATATTATCATTTTACATGGTATCATATGATAATCAAATAAGGTTAAAGGTTACTTATACATGTCAAATTATATAGCAGGCTTCTTATGTCACAACCCGTCCTCGGGGCTCGTGCCGTGACTACCCCAATCCCGCCTTCCATAGGCCAGGGGCTGATGACTAGCACCAAAGGCATAAAACTAGAAAAAAAGGGAAGGAATTTCCTTTATAAAAGTAAACAAACACAACAGAGTACAGAACAGAAGAAAGCACTATGTAATACTAATACAAAAGTAAGTGCTGATAGGAAAGCGGCTGGAAATACAAGCCCAAAAGTAGGTACAGTGCAACCGAAAATCTAGTACAACTGCAGTAAATTAAAACAGAAACCACTCAGTCGTCCTCCGGGAATCCCACCTGAAGGGTCGGTAAAGATGGCCTCCACAGCACCTCAGGTCTGGCCGTCCGCTCCGTGTATGTCTTGCCAAGTGGTCTGCTTCCGGGTACCGTCCAGCTCCACAAGCCTCCACCTCAATCAGTGACGTCTGTCATCTGCATCCAACACAACCTAGTGCAGGCATAGCCCATTCAGGGGTGAGTATACGATACTAAGTAGGGACCCCGAGACCCCAAAGGTCTCCTAGAATCCATGAAGGATAAACCACAGAAGAAATATACAATGACGATGTATCAACCTACTCTACTTAGGTATATTCCCACACATATACCTAAGTCATCAATCATAGTTCGACTCCAACTCTCGAGCCCAAGAACAAACCATTTCACAATGGAAGTAAGTCAATCACGACGTTGATAATGGTTGAAAGACATGACTCAACTCACATAGGTATACATCTTTCGCATATCGATAGAGATCATCAGATGTAGTCACTGATTCATCTAAGATGTCAGACCGACGTTGGATACTAGACCAGCTAAGTTGTTAGACCCACGTAGGATACTAGAACAACTACTCTGTCAGACTCCCATAGGATACTAGGATAGAAGTCAAACTGTCGGACCAACTTAGGATAAAAATAAAATATTCATCGTTGTTGAACCCATGGAGGATTCTAGTATAGTTGTCTTCATCGTCGAACCCACGTAGGATTCCAGCACGGTAGTCATTGCAGTCGCAGCCAGCTCTAGGGTTCCCACACACAACACACTCATTTCAAGGAGGGTCTTATCCTTGAGAAAATGTGGTAGTTACATCAACTATCACAAAGTCCAATTTTGATGTACCCCGATGTTCCGTATCATCAAAATGAACCCAACGCGACAGATGGTGCGTCAATCGGATGCCCGGTATGAGAGATATTGGCTTTTCCATTCTAGGGGCCCAGTTGGAAATATGCTCATTCCAAACCCGGCCATTTTCCAATAACGTCCAAAACTAACTTAGAGTATCGAAAAATGAACACTTCATTGCGAGGGTTCCAGTTCCATAGACAGTGCGTCGATCAGACGCATGGTCGTGAAGTTATTCGCATTTAAGTGAAACGGGCACGACCCGTCAAGCTTGGTGCGCTGACGGGTCAGACGATTCTGGCTCGACGGGTCCGACCCAGCTAAGGGGTCATCCCATCCCAATAATGCGCGGCCCGGCCCGGTGGGGCATGGCCAGGTCCATGGCAGGTGGCCCCGCCCGCGGCGGGAAGCGGCTCGACCAGCTGGCCTAGCCGGTGCAGGGGGGGGCAAACTCCCGAACTGGCGGAGCCGAGCGGCGCCACTGTCCTGTCCAGCCAGCTAAAGCCGGACAGTCTTCCCGGTGCGAGCGACCCGCATGGGTGGGCCATTTTCCTCCTGCGCGGCACCTGCTGGTGCCTCGGGCTCCTCCAACTCGGTTGGCTGACGAGCCGGTCGGTTCACCTACTGAAGCGGCCCGCGGAGCGCGGGCCACGGTCCTCCACAGCACCGCGCCATGGGGTGCCTCGGTTCCAACAGCCTCGCCGGCTACGACCGGCCGGTTCTTCTTCAGTCGAGCATCCCGCAACCACCGCCTTCGCTCGCCGTAACCTCTTCCAACACGCCTCCATCGCGAATACAATCAGGAAACATCGTAGGATCATCAGTCCGTGTTCGTTCAGCACGCACCCTCTACATTAGGCATTGAAAGTTGGCCGAAGACATTCCAACAGATTCAACATGAACGAGATAATTTATTCATGTAGAATTGTACAAAACCCCTACCTCGTATATGATGTTGCACATCATCGAGATGCATAAAGAGGATTCGAAGATGACATCAGGGTGTGTCCAAGGAGGAAGCGTAGTCAACGTTCCTCGTGGTGATTTCTTCACCCTTGACGTGGAGGAAGAAGAAAGGATGATGTCTTCTTAGAGAGAACGCCTCTCTTCGTCTTCTTCACGTTCCTCGCTAGATGAACAAACCTCCTCCTCTTTTTAATTCTCCCAAAATTCCCCACAAATATTTAGGAAGCAAATATAATAAAAGGCCCTCCCATTATATATCATTTCCATGTATTTCAAATTAAATCAAAATGACAATTGAATTAATTAAAGCATTTGTGTTGGCAACATTAATGGGAGGGAGATGGAGAGGCTCCACATTTATGTGGAAGTCCATAGGGTAAAAGAGGTTTTAAGGGAGTTAAAGAATGTGTTGAAAGGTTAAGGTCTCGTGTGGGCCCCACCCTTAGTTAGATCCTCCCAAGGGATGTTATGTGGGGTGTGGAACCCACCTCCAATTTCCCTTTGGAGGAAATAACCACCACATAAAATAATTTGTGTAACATAACAAATGATTTAAATTATTAAGAAACCCCTAAATAAAGCTTCTCCTCCCATCCAAACGCAACTGCGGTAAATGACCCCTTAGAGGAATACCAATGCTGAGAGTTCATCAGTGTCCTCAGATTTCAATTCCTAGCACTGGTTCAAAAGATAGAAAAACTAACATGTACGTTTTCTAAACATACCGAAACAAAACTTTAGAAATTGATTTTAGGCACACCGGGCCTCAGAATCAGGCGCCGTCAGAAACTGTGTACTCATAAAATTCTAAAAAATTTATGAAAAAAATTTCCATGAAATTTCTATGTCTTTACATTACCCCCACCTCAAGTCTTTATGTCCCCGTAAAGCTACAACACACACTAGGGAAACAAATGGGGGTACTGAGCTAGCATTTAAGCCTCCCGCTTCCAAGTGCTCTCCTGGAGATTCTCGTGATTCCAGGGAATGCACACAAGAAGAATTGAATGTCCCCGTAGGACCTACTCTAATCGATCCTCGATCTCCATCAGAACCTTCATGAATGTCTCCCCATCATCGATGTCCAGCTCCCTGTGGTTGATGATGTAGGCCAGGTCGTGCATGTATCTCCTCAGCTGAGATATGTGGAAGAAGTCATGCACTCGGTGCAACTGAGGTGGAAGGTCCAGGTGGTATTCCACCTCGCCTACCCTACTGAGGACCTGGAAAGGTTTGATTAAAAATGGAGATAACTTGCTGCCCCGGCCAAATCTTCGTAGACCTTGTCGAGGTGAGACCCATAAGAAGGTGTGGTCGCCATCCTCAAACTCCAGTGGTCTCTGTCTCTTATCAGCATAGGACTTATGTCTTCTCTTTGAAATCTTCATCCACTCCGGGATGATCTTCACCTTCTCTGTCGTAGCCTACACCATATCTGGTCCTACAAGGGCTAACTCCCCTGGGTCAGTCCAGAACAGAGGTGATCTGCTAGTTCGGCCATACAGTGCCTCATAAGGGGCCATCCCGATGGTGGAGTGATAGCTATTGTTGTATGAAAACTCCACCAAGGGTAGGTGATCCTCCCAACTGTGGCCAATGTTGAGGACACATGCACAGAGAATATCCTCGAGAGTCGGAATAGTCCTCCTTACCTGGCCGTCCATATGAGGATGGAAGGTGGTTCTCAGACATAGCTGCATCCCAAAAGCCTCCTGTAACCCCTTCCAAAGCCGGGAAGTAAAATTAGAATCTCGATCTGAGACGATAGTCATTGGCACAACATGAATTCATACGATCAACTGAATGTAGAGGCGTCCCATGCTCTCTACTGAGCCCTGCTCTCTGATCGGTAGAAAGTGGGCCTACATGGTGAGTCGTTCTACAAGCACCCAAATAGAGTCGTGCCTTCTGGATGTACATGGAAGCCCCGTCACGAAATCCATGGATATCCCATCTGACTTCCACTCTGGGACCTCTAAGGGATATACCAAGCTTACTAGTACCTGGTGCTCCACTTACACTTGCGGACAAGTGAGGAATCGTGATACAAACTCTTCTACAACCTTCTTTATACCCGACCACTAGTGCTGTCATCTGAGGTCCTGATACATCTTCACCACTCCTAGACATACCGCTTGATGGGAAGTGTGTAACTACATCAAAACCTCCTCCTGTAGTGCAACTGGTACCATGGTATGTCCCCTGAAGAGGATGAAATGCTCCCCACCTTTAGAAAATCCATCTGGTGCCTACGCTTAGGATATCAGAGCACGTCACGTCTCACAGTCAACGTCCCCATATTTTGTCTCTCTAACTCACCGAAGGAGTGGAGGAGTGACTGTGAGAGACTATTGAAAGGATGCTCCATCTACATCCTCAAAGGATATCTGCAACACGGCCAACATCTCTGTGGCCTCTCCTAGCAGCTGAATGCCTGATCTCCTGCTGAGACCATCTACTACAACGTTCCCCTTACTAGGATTATAAACTACCTCAATGTCATAGTCCTAGAGGAACTTGATCCATCGTCGTTGTCTCAGGTTCATGTCCTTCTATGATAAGATATACCTTAGACTATGGTGGTCAGAGTAGACTGTAAAGCGCTCGGCCATCAAATAGTGTTGCCACATCTTCAAGGCGAATTCCACTGCTGCTAACTCCAGGTCATGGGTAGCGTAATTATGCTCGTGATGTCTCAGATGACGAGAAACATAAGTGATCACTACTCGATCCTATATCAGGACACACCAAATTCCTTCCCTGATGCGTCACAGTACATTACGTACCCAATTCCCTCCTCCGGTAGCCTCAAGATGGGCACACTGGTCAACCTCTACCTCAGCTCCTGAGAGCTCTGCTGATATCTATCGGACGACACGAAGGGTTTCCCATTCTTTGTCAAATCTGAATGTGGTGTTGTAACCCTAGAGAAGTTTGGCACAAATCTTTGATAGTACCTAGCCAGATCCACGAAACTCTGCACCTCCGTCACACTCATGGGTGGCTCCCAAGCAGGTACTTCCTCGATCTTTGTTGGATCCACTGCAACTCCAGCCTCCGAGATGACGTGCCCCATGAAGTGAACCTCCCGAATATAGACCTGACACTTCAACAGCTTACTATAAAGATGGTTCTCTAGGAGTGTATC
Source organism: Viscum album (assembly GCA_963277665.1). Taxonomy (NCBI): domain Eukaryota; kingdom Viridiplantae; phylum Streptophyta; class Magnoliopsida; order Santalales; family Viscaceae; genus Viscum; species Viscum album. The sequence continues at coordinate 12,008 of CAUJRU010002198.1, read as the reverse complement.
CAGTACAACCCGTAAGTGGTAGGAGTTCTCTATTACATCCCTCCTTTTTATCACATAAACTTTCATTACATTATACAAAACTGAGGATTTTTATGGTTTAGTGTCTTGGAAACCATGAACTCAAAACATGAAAACATAAAACATTCTTCTTAAACACTTGAAAGGATTATCCTTATGTTCATCCTAGGTTCATTACTGCATCTCATAACCTCGGGACATACATCAAAAGAAAGGGTGAGCAGAAGGCCCAGTAAGGGAAATAAGGGAAACATTTAACATGTGAACTTGAGATACATCAATAAAGTCATGAAAAAGAAATTTTAAGGCATGAGAAAGAAATTATGAGGCATATAATAATAAAAATAAAGTATTTCATAACATGAATATGTGTCTACATCATTTAAACTAGAAAATAATTTCCATTTGACAAAGGGCCATCCCCAAGGTGTCATAAAAAATTACCAAGGTTATTCACCAAGATATCGTTAAAAAATGGTCATCTCTAGAGATTAAGTCTTTACCCAATGCATTGGAGCGCTATCAGAGCGCAAACATCAATTTTACTTATTTATCATGTGATACATATATATCATCATAAAAAATTTCATAAATAACCCATATAGCATAAAATAAATTGGTTTCATTTCATAATCATAACGTTTTTAAAAACTGCTTTAAAGACATGATCTTTATGTCACTTTAAACCCACGGAAAAGGAAAGAGGGTCTCATATATGTAAATCCCAGAATTTAAAATAGAACATTTTGGTATATATGTGAATACCCCTTTAGAAGATATTTATTTGAGTATTTACTTAATAAAATAAAATAATTTTAGAAAAAGAGAGAGACATTTTGAGACGGAAATCTGGCAGCATAAATGCTATGTTGTAGGGTTTTAGAAAACATTGAAATGAGAGGGGACATGGGTCACCCACTAATAAATGATCCATAAAATAGTAGGGTGATATTATATAAAGGATTTAAGATCATGGTAATGAATTTTGAAAGATATACCATATGAAATGAAGAACATGAAAGGAAGACAAAAAATAAGATTTCTCTTATGAAAATTCGGCAGCCTAACGGCGTCACTTAAACTTCCGAAAAATGAATTGATGAGATGGAATAGGGTCTCTCATCAAATGAAAATAAATGATCAGTATGATAGATTTAGAGATAATACCACAACATAATAAAAAATAACATGAAGTAGTTGTTAAGAAAATAGAACTTGAAAATGAGAAGGGTGAAAGAATCTGTTACAAAAATATCTGCAGCGTAACTGCGCCACTTAAACATTCATAAAACGAAATGATGAGAGTAAGAGGGGATATCTAATAATATGAACATGAAAAGGGAAGTAAGATGAATATAAAATAACATCCTCTAACATAAGAACATGTATCATAAAATAAATCACTTATAAGAGAGTATTTGAAAAGAAAGAGAGAGGTTGGATCCCTTACCTTATAACGTGACTCTTAAAACTTGAAGGTTGGGACTTTGAGGGCTTGGGGGCACCTTGGGAGGACTCTTTGGGATGTAATGAGACCAGATATTCGTTGGGGGAGATATGGGAGTGAAAACTAAAGGAGGAAAGGGTGGGTATTTATAGGGAAAGGGAGGTGATACTTTAATAATTTCAAGGGACACCTCACTAGTGGTTTTGAAAAAACCCTGGGCTTGCCCATGGTATTTTCCCATGGTTTTAGTCACATGGGACCCCTCATACAATACATCATCTCATTTAGTCGACCATCCCTTAAAATATCTCATGACATCATCATGATGCAGTTATGATGTCATTAAACATACCGAAGCCCTAAAACTGTATTTTTATTATTCACTATAAATTAAATTTTTTTGAAAACTCCCAAAAAAATTTCTTAAAATAATATCAATGCTCTGAATTCAAAAATAAACTCCATTTTATAAAAATAATTTTCTAAATATTTTTAATTTAATTTTTAAATAAAAACATTATTCAATGAAAAATCGTTTTTTCATAAAAAACACCAAAAATTTCCTTAACATAATATCGATGCTATAAGTTCAAAAATAAAGTCCATTTTATAAAATTAATTTTCTAAATATTTTTAATTTAATTTTAAATTAAACACACTATTCAACCGAAAATACTAATAATTAATGAAACAGTTATTTACCTATTTTATTGAATCACACTACATAATCAAGGTGACTAAATTATATTAATACTTTCTTTAAGTGAGATTACTAATCCATTTGGTCACATTACTAATCCTAAGCATAAAATCACTATTCAGAATTTTCTATTCAGAAAAAATTATTTTGTTCTTATTAGATAGTAAATTTTTTACTGAACACATTTGCAGAAGACCATTTTTTGAAAATCCTTACACATCATTAATTATTTAAGGTTTACATAAATATTTTAAAATATCCTTTTTTCAAAATACATCAATAAAATACATCCTATATTCATTCGAACATTTGAAAACTCCCACACTTCACCATAAGAAGAAAACACAATTTTATTTATAACAAAGGATTATGGTATCCTTACATATCCCCTTATAACCCCTTCATAGGACCTATGTGTAAGGTGTGCTAAGGTGAGAGAATCTGATTGCGGCTCGGCCAACATCGCATGAGTAGTAATTTTTATCAGTTTGAACTTTCCACAAAGGCGATTCTGTTCTAGCTTCACACGATGAAGTTCGACTTGGGATGGGTCCAGAGCAAAGCCTAGTGGTGCTACCTCCTTCCCAAGTTCTGTTATATGGGCTTTGATTGGTCCAAGACTACTGGATGAGGCCATCAAATCTTCTTTCTATATTAATTAAACAAGATCGCTTGTATTTAGAGACAATAGTTGCAACATTTAGTTTCCAACGGTCATACTGACTAACGATCATATAATAGTCAAAACCCAACAGTCTCATTTTAATTATACTCATGTTATCAAATGAAACAGTTTTTTGAGTACGAAAAATAAAATAACACACAAAATTAGGAAACAAGATTTATTCAAAATTTCGGGTCGTTACATTCTTCCCCCCTTAAGAAATTGCATCCTCACAATTTTTAAAATTGGGCTAGGAAATTTCATTGAAAGTCCCAAATTATAAAAAGAGTCAGTAACACTATTACTTTAAAATAAATAAAATAAGTACAAAGGCAACTTGAGTTAACCCATACTAGGATTACATGTATGAAGACATGGACATGGAAGTGAAAACAAAGGGTCACGTTCTCAGAGAGAGTGATAGAAAACATGATTAATAGAAAGTTAAAAATAATAAAATTACACACTTATGATGGGTTAAATGGTATTTGATTTACCAGTAGGAAACGTTAACAGAATTTTTTTTTGTTTTACGTTCCTTTTCATAGTTTTGAGGAATTCATTTACTACATAGAATAAAAACACAAGGAAATATATTTACCTTCAAGTTGAGTTTCACCCTTTAATAAGTTTCTACCAAAACTAATCTTTTCTCCAAACGATGAGCATTAAAAAAAACTTGGTCTCATCAAAAGCACAAGAATCATCGTCTAGAGAATCACATAATCCACCAAATATTAAATATTTATTTCTTGTATCTTTATACATTTTCCCAAAAACAGAAAGGGTAAGATAAAACAACTCTTCAAAAATAAAGAACCCCATAGGAAGGGAAACTACTTTTAAATATTCAAAATTCCACGACACTACCCAAATTTCATCATAGACCATTCCATAAATAACTTTCCTTAAAATTCCTCAAAATAAACCAAACTAAGATTGAAACCCAAATACAAGAAGTATTTGATAACATAGTCTTCCAAAATAAACTTCATCATTCATATCCATACAATATCAACCACTCCTAACATCTTATAACAAAAGTAGCTAACGTAAACATATTTTCCCCAAGATAGGTTAATCATTTCCATAAGTAACCTATTTTACCATAAGTTATCCTTAAATTCATCAATTCTTCAAAATATAAGTCAACCTTTATTCCTCAAAGAAAATACCATAGTAATCTATTTACCTCGAACATATAGGGTTCCCAAAATAGTGAACGTCTTCCATAATAATAATCATATTTTAATCCCCTAGTCATCTCTTTTTTTCATGAAGAATAGATTCACAACCTCAACATGTGGTACATAATAATATATGTTTTCCTTAATGATATAGAACCATATTTGGTAGTGACTCTATATTCATAGAAAACATTAAAGATATTCTCATAGGTAATGAACTAAAAAACAACATGACATAGATAATTATTGTGAAGAAGTCACATGTACGTTAGTCATCAAGATCCATCGCAGCATAGGACTTGCATTGTTCCCTTGTCCTTGAAGATTGTTGATGCCCATCATGCTTCTCATCCCTTCCAAGAGAGCATTACCTTGGATAATGTGTAACTTCTCCACATTTACGACATTGAAAAGTAGAAGGTACATTATATTGAAACATATCTCGATTCATCACATTATCTATTTTTTAAATCAATTAACTACTTTATGCCCTATCACCCCACAATTAAAACATCTCCCAGTTCCTTTGTTCCATTCCCCTTGGTGCCTATTTCCACACTTTTTTCACAATGGAAATTGGGTCTTCTTTCCCTTATCATCTTTATCATATTAACCTCTTTGAGACTTCATCTTCATCTTCCTTGATGAATTTGGGCATTCAACTAGGTACCAATTATTAATTGTGATTTTTGATAACTGGTTTGGCATAATGACAATCTGTTGAACATGGTATCTCATCATCTCCATCACATTAATTGGGAAATCGTCACATTTCCTATCATATTGGTTGTTGGGGAATGTTATTCCATTTCCTTCCACTAACTAAGAAAAGAAAGTATAATTAGGTGGCTTAAATACTTAGCTAATAATCATTAAAAGGAAACATAAAGAATAGAAGGATAAACTTGTAGAATAAAACTATACCCAAACTTGTGATCCCCTAGGTTCCAATCAAGGTTATCCATGATCATATATTCTTATGTGAATCTTTATTTTATTTTATCTTTGTTCCTTTAATAATGGCTCATACTAAGCTTATGAATTTACAAAAGCATATCCACCGGGAGTGTCATAACCAAGAGTGCAGTAAGGCCTGTTGTCGTGTACCCGTTCCTGTTCAAGTCTAGCTCAAAGCGGTTTTTTCGGGTTTTACCCCTATGTATATCTGTACCAAAGCCACCTCTACCTGCTTGTATCAAGACATGGATATATTTGCTTGATAAACCACTTACTCAATACTCACCAAAATACTAGGATGATTTCCTATATTTAAACTTTTCTATAGGATTATTTCTACAGTTTTCATATCCTAATTTCCACAAACAACTAAACGATCCTTTGATACAAACTATAACATCTCTCCTTTTTATCACATAAACTTTAATTACATTATACAAAACTGAGGATCTTTAAGGATTAGTGTCTTGGAAACCATGAACTCAAAACATGAAAACCTAAAACATTCTTATTAAACACTTGAAAGGCTTCTCCTTATGTTAATCCTAGGTTCATTACTGCATCTCATAACCTAGGGACATACATCGAAAGAAAGGGTGAGCAGAAGGCCCAGAAAGGGAAACAAGGGAATCATTTAACTTGTGAACTTGAGATACATCAATAAAGTCATGAAAAAAACTTTAAGGCATGAGAAATATATAATGAGGAATATTATAACAAAAATAACATATTTCATAACATGAAGATGTGGATAAAACATTTAACTTAGACAATCATTTCCATTTCACCAAGGTCCATCCCCAAGGTGTCATTAAAAATTACCAAGGTTATTCACCAAGATATCGTTAAAAAATGGTCATCTCTAGAGATTAAGTCTTTACCCAATGCATTGGAGCGCTATCAGGGCACACTCCTAAATTTACCATTGTTATAATGTGATCCACATATATCATCATAAAAAATTTCATAAATAACCTATATAGCATAAAATAAATGGGTTTCATTTAATAATCATAACATTTTTAAAAACTACTTTAAAGACACGATCTTTATGTCACTTTAAACCCACAAAAAAGGAAAGTGGGTGTCATGTATGTAAATCACAGAATTTAAAATAAAACATTTTGGTATATATGTGAAAAACTCTTTAGAATAAATATCTTTGAGTATTCACTTAATAAAATAAAATAATTTGATAAAAAGATAGTGACATTTTGAGACGAAAATTCGGTAGCATAACGACTATGTTGTAGGGTTTTAGAAAACATTGAAAAGAGAGGGGACATGGGTAAGCCACTCATAAATGATCCATAAAATAGTAGGGGGACAGAATTTAAAGGATTTAAGATCATGTTAATGAATTTTGAAAGATATACCATATTAAATGAAGAACATGAAAAGAAGACAAAAAATAAGATTTCTCTTATGAAAATTCGGCAGCCTAACGGCTTCACTTAAACTTCAAAAAAATAAATTGACAAGATCAAATAGGGTATCTCATAATATTAACATAAAATATCAGTATGATAGATATAGAGATCATACCCCAACATAATAAAAAGGAACTTGAAAGACTTGAAAAGAAAATAGAACTTGAAAATGAGAAGGGTGAAAGAGTCCGTTACAAAAATTTCGGCAGCCTAACGACGCCACTTAAACATTCATAAAACGAAATTATGAGAGTAAGAGGGGATATATCATCATATTAACATGAAACGGGAATTAATAGTAATGTAAAATAACATCCTCAAACATAAGAACATGGATTATAAAAGAAATGACTTTAAAGAGAGTATTTGAAAAGAAAGAGAGAGGTTGGATCCCTTACCTTCATATGTAACTCTTAAAACTCGATGGTTGGGACCTTGAGGGCCTGGGGGAATCTTGGGAGGACTCTTTGGGAGGTAATGAGACAAGAGATTATTTTGGGGAGAGTTTGGAGTGAAAAATAAAGGAGTAAAGGGTATGTATTTATAGCAAAAGGGAGGTGATACTTTATTAATTTCAAGGGACACCTCACTATTGGTTTTGGCAAAACCATGGGCTTGCCCATGGTATTTGCCCATGGTTTTGGCCACATGGGACCCCTCATACAAAAATTCATCCCCTTTAGTCGACCATCCCTTAAAATATCTCATGAAATCATCATGATGCAGTCATGATGTAATTAAACATACCGAAACCCTAAAACTGTATTTTTAATATTCACTGAAAATTCACCTTTTTCCGAAAAATCCCAAAAATTTTTCTTAACATAATATAAATTCTCTGAATTCAAAAATAAACACCATTTTATAAAAATAAGTTTCTAAATATTTTTAAATTTATTTTTAAATAAAAACACTATTCACTGAAAATTCATTTTTTTCAGAAAAAACCCCAAAAATTACTTTAACATAATATGGATGATATAACTTCTAAAATAGATTCCATTTTATAAAAATAATTTTCTAAATATTTTTAATTTAATTTGTAATTAAAAAACACTATTCACCAGAAAAAACTAATTCTTGACTAATAATTAATGAAAAAGTTATTTACCAACTTTACTGAATCACACTACATAATCAAGGTGCCTAAATTATATTAATACTTTCTTTAAATGAGATTACTAATCCATTTGGTGACATTACTAATCCTAAGCATAAAACCACTATTCATAATTTACTATCCATCAAAAATTAAGTTGATCTTATTAGACTCAAAATTTTTTACTGAACACATTTACAGAAGACCATTTTTTAAAAATCAGTACACATCATTAATTATTTAAGGTTTACATAAATATTTTAAAATATTTTTTTTTCAAAATACATCAATAAAATACATAATATAATCATTCGAACATTTGAAAACTCCCAAACTTCACCATAAGAAGAAATCACAATTTTATTTATAACAAAGGATTTTGGTCTCCTTATATAGCCCCTTATAACCCCAGCATTGGACCTAAGTGTAAGGTGTGCTATGGTGAGAGAATCTGGGGGTGGCTCATCCAACATCACACGAGTAGTAATTTCTATCAGTTTGAACTTCTCGCGAAGACGATTCCATTCTAGCTTCACACGACGAAGTTCAGCTTGGGTTTGGTCCAGAGCAATGCCCAGCGGCGCTAATCTCCTTCCCAAGTTCAGTTATATGTGCTTTGATTGGTCTAAGACAACTGGATGGGGCCATCGAATCTTCTTTCTAAATTAATTGACCAAGATCACTTGTATTTAGACACAATAGTCACAACATTCAGTTTCCAACGGTCATACTGACTAACGGTCATATAATAGTCAAAACCCAAAAGTCTCATTTTAATTATAATCAAGTTATCAAATGCAATAGTTTTTTTGAGTATAAATAATAAAATAACACACAAAATTAGGAAACAAGATTTATTCAAAATCTTGGGTCGTTATATTCTCCTCCTCAGTAGTCGAGTAAATCAGTTTGTCGTCGATAAAAACTATGAAAAATCGATCGAGGTAAGGTTGGAAGATCTTGTTCATGAGACTCATGATTACCACTAGATAATTGGTTACACTGAAGGGCATAACCAAGAACTCGTAGTGGCCATACCGACACCAGAAGTCCGTGTTCTGCACATCCTCATCTCGAACTCTGAGCTGGTGATAGTCTGACTTGAGGTCTATCTTCGAGAACCATAATGCTCCCTTGAGCTAATCAAAGAGGTCGTCAATCCTTAGGAGTGGGTACTTGTTCTTCATAGTCACCTTATTCAGGCGACGATAGTCGAAAAACTATCACAATCTCCTATCCGCCTTCTTGGCGAAGAAAATCGGAGATTCCTAGGGTGAAACACTAGGTCAGATAAATCCCTTCCCATGAAAGTCCTCCAGCTGTACCTGCAGCTCACGAATATCAGTGGGAGACATCCGATATGCTGGAGTTGATATCAGTGTTGTCCTGGGGTACAGGTCTATGAAGAAGTATACCTCTATGCGAGGAGGTAGTCTTGAAATGTATTCAGGAAAAATGTCCGCATACTGATCCACCACAACATGAAAAACTCGGACTCCACACATCAAATGCTTCAAGGATGAGACTAGACAACTTATGTGTGATCAGCTACTATATCCTCTGTGTAAGTCCATCGGGTGCTGCAAAGGCTCCCTTCTCGCCGGTGAAGGTGAACCTGCTCCCATCAGTGAGGATACACCACACCTTGCACCTAATACAGTCGATCTAAGAATGAACTATAGATAACCTATACATACCTAAGATTATGTCGTAAGGCCTCGACACCACTATAAGAAGATCTTAGCCGAATCTCTCGCCTCCTAGAGTAATCTCACATTGACAGAACCAATGCGTAATCGTCGAGTCCTCTCTTATAAGAGTATCTAGCTGTAAGGATCAAGCAAACAGATCTATCGGAATCTTCGAGCTCCGAACAAGGGCAGCGACAATAAAATAATGAATCGTACCTATGTCTATAAGCACTACATCAAGGATGGAGTAGACATAGATAGTACCTCGAATCATCTCAGGGGCGCCGTGGTCGTAGGAATCGACTACCTAGAGCTGAGCCTACCCCTTTCTACCAGCTCCCTGTGGTTGTGGTGGACTTCCTAGTGGTGGTGGTGGTGCTAGATCCTTGAAACATCGTCCACCACCCGCTGCTCAGCCAGCTTCTCTGCCATATTCGCCTTCTCCTGGCGGACCACCACAGTCGAACCTCTACCTCTGCCTGGGAGGACCCTCTACTTTCTACTACTCATCTGCACGGTGGGTCAGACTATCTCAAGCCATGTGACCCTGCCCTTCGCATACATAGCACTTCCTGCTCCTCATATAGCTGGCTCTGTTTTGGGTGCCCGCACAACCGAATCTGTATCCTGAGGTCGCCTCCTGATGGCGTTATCCACTTGGACCTTTGTGTCATCTGTCTACTTCCAGCTACAGAAGACTCTGCTACATGTCGCCCTGCAGTGGGTCTAGCCGATGGTGAGTGCTCAGTGAGAAATCTCTCCACTATAAGGGATCTCTCTAGAACCCCCGCCTGTGTCGGGATGCTGAGGGGAATCGTCAAAGTCCTGATCTCAAGCCGCAGTCCCTGCTCGAAGGTCCGAGCACTGAAGAACGGGTACCGTACCATATCTGTGGAGTAGCATGAGAGGTCAGTGAACCTCGCTCAGTACTGAGCTACTGCCACACTGCCTAACTGCAGGTGAAGTAACTCCTGAATCCACACCGCACGAAGGGTGACTGGAACAAACTCCGAGCGGAAGAGACTCTCGAAGTCTGTCCAAAGTTGAGATGCCTCGTCGTGCACCAGGAGCATATAGGTCCACCATCTACCTGCTTCTGCGTGTAGGAGACTCGCGGCAAGGATAACCATAAGATCAACTGGTGTCCTTCCTAATCTGAAAACTCTGATGATAGCCTCCAGCCAATCCTTTTCTACCTGTGGTTCCATCCCTCCACGGAACATGGGAGGCCTCTATCGCTGAAACTCGTGCAACGCACTCAGGCGGCGTGCACTCTCTGCTGCTAGGGCTGGTGGTATCGGTGGCTTAGCAGGTAGTGGTACCGCTGGAGCCTTTGCTGTAATGGGGCCACACACCGAGGCCTCGTCGCTCGGTGGGCTACCATCTTGTACGTAACTCGGAACCCTAGCTAGCTTCCTTCGTGGGGCCATCCTGAAAAGAAATAGGTGCACCACGGTAAAAAAATTTACCTGGTGAGATGACACAATGTAATCACAAAGAAAACCTTTCAAAGTAAATAGACACGCAACAAGTGTTTTCATGAACTGAGTCAGAAATCAGAGGTCAGGGTCCTAGTGTATGAATACGTCGGCTGCTGAACCAACACTGGACTACCTGGACTGAAAACCACAGTCAATAATCTTAACACTATTGCATCACAGAAAAGAATGATTAGAGTCCTGAGTTCTTCTGTATAATCGACTCCTCTGATACCAATTTGTCACGACCCATCCTCGGGGCCCGTGTCGTAACTACGCCAAGCCTGCCTTCCATAGGCCAGGGGCCGGTGACTAGCACCAAAGGCGTAAATCCAGATAAAATGGGAAGGCATTGAATTTATAAAAGTATACAATCACAACAGAGTATGTAAAAGAACAAATCACTAAGTAATACTAATACCAAATTAAGTGATGAAAGGAAATTGGATGAAAATACAAGCCCCACAGTAGGTGCAGTACAACTGAAAAGCTAGTAAAACTGCAAAAAAAGTAAAACAAAAACCACTGAGTTGTCCTCTGGGAATCCCAACTAAAGGGTGGGTATAGATGGCCTCCTCAGAACCTTGGGTCCGGCCGTTCGCTCCTTGTACGTCTCGCCAAGTGGTCTGCCTCTGGGTACCGTCCAGCTCCACAAGCCTCCACCTCGATCAGTGCTTTCTGTCATCTGCATCCAACACAATGTAGTGCGGGCATAGCCCGTGCAGGGGTGAGTATACGATACTCAGTAGGGACCCAGAGACCCCCGATGGTCTCCCAGAATCCACTAAGGATAAACCATAGAAGAAAGATACAATCACAAATTATCAACCAACTCTACTTAGGTATATGCCCATAAATATACCTAATTCATCAATCAAAGTTCGACTCCAACTCGCAAGCCCAAGCACAACCTAGTCCACACATGAAAGAAAGTCAATCACATTGATGATAATGATGAAAATTCAAGACTATGTTTAAATAGGTATAAATATTTTGTATAGAGATAGGAATGATCATATGTAGTCACTGATTAATATAAGATGTCGAACCAATATAGGATACTAGACCAGCTAAGTAGTCGAACCCTTGTAGGATACTAGACAAGCTACACTATCGGACCCATGTAAGATACTAGACCAGAAGTCAAACTGTTAGACCTACTTAGGATACAATTATTGTAGTCATCACTGTCAAACCCATGGAGGATTCCGGTACAGTTGACGTCATCGTCAAACCCATGGAGGATTCCAGCATGGTAGTCGTTGCAGTCGCATCCAGCTCTAGGGTTCCCGCACACAACACGCTCGTTTCTGGGAGGGTCCGCTCCTCGAGGAAAG